>PVJI01028863.1:0-15985 GCA_004026765.1 Micronycteris hirsuta
GGAACTAAGGGGGTAGGGGGAGGCTGGGGGGAGAGGTGGGGGCTGGGGTGAGGGGGGAGTGGAATGGAGAGGATGGAAATAACTAATTGAACAACAATAAAGTAATTTAAAAAATTTTAAACAGACAAATACTGGAAAACTCACTGGAAATTGAAATAAAAGTAATAAAATATGTAAAAAAAGAAAAGAAAACAGCATTAAAATTAAAAGAGAACCAACTGTATGGGAAAACATATTTGGCAATGATACCTTGGACAAGGGTTTGATCTTCAAAATTTATAAAGAACTGACATGACTCCACTCTAGGAGGACAAAAAAACCTATTAAAAAATAGGCAAAAGACTTGAACAGATACTTCTCCAAGGAGGACATACAGAGGGCCCAGAGACATATGAAAGGATGCTCAGCATCACTAGCCATCAGAGAGATGCAAATTAAAACTACAATGAGATACAACTTCACGCCATTGAGAATGGCCATCATAAACAAATCAAGAAACAAGTGTTGGAAAGGATGTGCTGAAAAGGGAACGCTAATGCACTGTTGGTGGGAATACAGACTAGTGAAGCTACTGTGGAAAACAGTATGGAATTTCCTCAGAAAACGAAAAATGGAACTGCCTTTTGACCTAGCAATTCCACAGCTGTGATTGTACCCTAAGTACTAAAACACCAGTCCAAAAGAACCTATGCACCCCAATGTTCATAGCAACACAATTTATAATAGCCAAGTGCTGGAAGCAACCTAAATGCCCATCACCAAATGAGTGGATCAAGAAACTATGGTACATTCACACAATGGAATTCTACGCAGCAGAGGGAAAGAAGGTGCTTATACACTTTGTGACAGCAGAGATGGAACTGGAGAGCATTATGCTAAGTAAAATAAGCCAGGCAGTGAGGAACAAATACTGAATAATCTCACCTTTAACTGGAACATAATCAACCAAAGAAAAAAGCAAGCAAAATATAATGAGAGACATTGAGATTAAGAACAATTTAACAATAGCCAGTGGGGCAGGGGGAGTGGACTGTGGCGAGAAGGGTTTTCAGGAACTACTATAAAGGACACATGGACAAAACCAAGGGGGAAAGTGGAAGTAAGGGAAGGAGGTGGATATGGCTGGGCTTGGGGTGAATGGTGGGGAGAAAATTTAGACAACTGTAATTGATTAATAATAATTTACAAAACAAAAAGAAAGAAAACCGCAATGAGATATCACCTTACACCTGTCAGAATGGCTCTCATCAGTAAGTCAACAAACGGCAAGTGCTGGCAAGGATGTGGAGAAAGGGGAACGCTTGTGCACTGTTGGTGGGAATGTAGACTGGTGCAGCCACTGTGGAGAAAAGTATGTAAACACCTCAAATAAATTAAAAATAGATCTGCCTTTGGACCCCAGCAATCCTACTTCTGGGAATATATCTGAAGGAACCTAAAATAGTATTTCAAAAGAACAAAAGCACCCCTATGTTCATTGCAGCATTACTTAGAATCACCAAGATATGGAAGCCACCCAAGTGTCCATTAGTAGATGAGTGGATAAAACAACTTCGGGGCATTTACACAATGGAATACTCCAAGGCATAAAAAAAATTTTACCCTTTGTGACAGTATGGATGGAAGTGGAGAACATTATTCTAAGTGAAATAAGCCAGTTAGAGAAAGACAAATTCCATATGATTTCACTCATATGTGGAATCTAATGAACAAACTGAACTAACAAGAAACATGGGGACAGATCATAGATAGAGAGCAGTATGACAGCAAATGGGAGTGGGAGGTTAGGGGGTAGAGTGATCGAGCAAAAAGGTAACAGGGCTCATGGACATGGACAACAGGGTGGTGATTGCTGGGGGGAGAGGGTATGAGGGGATGAAAAGATAATGTAAAAAATACAATAAAGATTAAATTTTTAAATATTAAAAAAGACTGTTTAAAGAGAAAATCATAAGAGTGTGCTATGGTGATAATAACAAATGTGGAAATACATTGCATGACAATAGCAGAAAGGACAGGATGGAGGCAATTATAGCTTCTTATTCTATGTGTGAAGTAGTATAAAATTATTAGAAGGTGTACTGTAATCAGTAAAAATGTATATATTGCAATACCTCGTGGTAACCGCTAAAAAACCCCCAAAGAAATACTAAAATAAATCACATAAGCAAATTCCTTATAATAAATCTATTAATATCTATCATCTATTTATCTATCTTACATCTATCATCTGTCTCTCTGTTATCTATAACTGGTTCTACTTCCATGTTGGAACCCTGAAAAATATATGAGTACATCCCCATCCTGCCAAAATAAGAGAAAAGTGGATTTCTAATGTGTTTTTAAGACATTGTGGAGTGCGAGTGGTTTTGTTATGGAACTAGATAGCCAAGCATTGTATTTATTAGGCAATGTCAGCAGCCTCTGCTGAAGAGATACAATATATTGAATCATTTTATGAGACTAAGTACTCATCAAAAAGCAATAGGCAGAAAGTAAGAATATTTGAAATGGAATATCTAACAATAAAAAATGAAAATTAGGCTATAACCAAAGTAAATATTCAAGTGTTTATTTGTTTTTTTATCAACAAGAAAGTTTATTTTCATTTAAAAATATTTATTTTTTATTGTTCATTTTTATATAAAGAAATACAGGAAGTAAGAAGATCAGAGTTGTATGGCTGCTCCATTAAATTGTCAAAGGTATATAATTGTTCTGTATTTCTGCTGCAACATCCTTAATACCATTCTCCAAATTCCCATAAAACTGCCAGAGCTGCAGATTAAATGTCCACATTGTAGGCAGAGGGGAAAAAAATGAAGTAGCAAGGAAAAACAAAGATTTCTTAAATGTCATACTCATACTCATACAAATACCACTTCCACTTTGTGGATCTGCAAGGGAAGCTAATGTAGGTTTGCAACCAAGAATTCTGTTACTAAAGAAGGAAAATAGATATTGGACATAAAAACAGCAGTCTCTGACATAGACAAATTCCTTCACTGCAAAATAATCTGTAATGTCAGTTTTTTCAGTTTAATTAAAAGTTGTAAATCAAAGTTTTAAAAAAGTTCCAAGTAGAAATATTTATTTTGGCTATCCATTTGTTTCATTTCTAAATAATATTTTAAAATTGTGGTCAGAAACAGTAGAAATTATGAGTTTTTTGTATTAACTTCTGACCAAGGTGGAGGTGTAGTAGACATACTGTGCCTCCTCGCATAACCAAAAGAAGGACAACAACAAATTTAAAAACAAAAAACAACCAGAACTGACAGAAAATTAAACTGTATGGAAGTCTGACAACCAAGGAATTGAAGAAGAAACATTCATCCAGACTGGTGGGGGGGGGTGGAGACAGGCAGCCAGGTGGAGTGGATTCATGGCAAGGCAGTGGCTGCCTGATCCACTGAAGTGGCAGCTGGTAGACCAGGCAGTCCCACATTTGTGTGCATATAAACTGAGAAGAACAACTGGGGAGCAAGACAGACCAAGCAACCCAGGGTTCCAGTGTGGGGATATAAAGCCTCAAAACCTCTAATTGAAAACACCTGTGGGGGTTGAGATGGCAGAGGGAGAAACACCCAGACTCACAGGAGAGTTCGTTGGAGACACCCACAGGGTCCTAGAAAGTACACAAACCCACCCACTGGGAATCAGCACCAGAAGGGCCCAATTTGCTTGTGGGTAGTGGGGGAAGTGATTGAAAACTGTCAGAGAGTGGAGCAAGCTTCATTGTTCCCTGTCAGACTCCCTTCTGCCCCCCACATAGAGTGTCACAATGCAGCAGTGTGGGTTGTGCCACCCTGATGAACACTTAAGGCTCTGTGCCTTACTACATAGCAGGTATGCTGAGACAAAAAAAAAAAAATGGCCCAAATGAAAGAACAGATCAAAGCTCCAGAAAAAATACAACTAAGTGATGAAGAGATAGCCAACCTATCAGATGCACAGTTCAAAATACCGGTAATCAGGATGCTCACAGAATTGGTTGAATATGGTCACAAATTAGAGGAAAAAATGAAGGCAATCCTAAGTGAAATAAAGGAAAATGTACAGGGAAGCAACAGTGACTGGAAGAAAACTCAACTCAAATCAATGGTGTGGACCAGAAGGAAGAAAGAAGCATTCAACTAGAACACAATGAAGAAAGAAGAATTCAAAAATATGAGAAGAGGCTTAGGAACTCCAGGACATCTTTAAATGTTCCAACATCTGAATCATAGGGGTGCCAGAAGAAGAAGAGGAAAAGCAAGAAATTGAAAACTTATTTGAACAAATAGTGAAGGAGAACTTCTGTAATGTGGCAAACGAAATAGACTTCCAGGAAGTCCAGGAAGCTCAGAGAGTCCCAAAGAGGAACACACCAAGGCACATCATAATTACATTAGCCAAGATTAAAGATAAGGAGAGAATCTTAAAAACTGCAAGAGACAAGGAGACAGTTACCTACAAAGGAGTGCCCATAAGACTGTCAGCTGTTTTCTCAAAAGACAGCTTGCTGACAAGAAGGGGCTGGAAGGAAGTATTTGAAGTCATGAAAGGCAAGGACCTACACCCAAGATTACTCTATCCAGCAAAGCAATCATTTAGAAAGGAAGGGCAGATAAAGTGCTTCCTAGACAAGATCAAGTTAAAGGAGTTCATCATTACTAAGCCCTTTTTATATGAAACGTTAAACGGAGTTATCTAAGAGAAAGATCAAAACCATGAACAGTAAAATGACAAAAAACTCAAAGTTATTAACAACTGAACCTAAACAATACAAAAACACAAACCAACTAAGCAAACAGCTAGAATGGGAACAGATTCACAGAAATGGAGATCATATGGGAGGCTATCAGCAGGGGAGTAGGAAGGGGAGAGAGGGGGAAAAGGTACAGAGAATAAATAGCATAAATGGTAGGTAGAAAATAGACAAGCGGAAGTTAAGAATAGTATAGGAAATGTAGAAGGTAAAGTAGTTGTATGTGTGACTCATAGACATGAACTGAAGGGCGGGAATGTTGGTGGGATGGGGTGTGCAAGGCAGAGGGGAATGAAGGGGGGGAAATGGGACAACTATAATACCATAATGAATAAAATATATTAAAAAAAGAAATTATGTCTTTGGACTTTGTCCGATTCACTTAACACATTTTCAACCATCCACTGGTTAAATCTACAGTGCTTTTTTGGTGCAGTATGAATTTCCTTTTATAGTATATTGGATGAAATCTGAATGAAAGTTTTCTCACATTTATTAGAACATACAGTGCCCCCACTCAAATAATTGAGGTTTTGTTAAATGAAAGATTTCTCAATATTCATTATTCTCATAAGTCTCCTCTCATGCAAATTATCTAACATTATAATGATAGCTAATATTTGTGATAAGCTATGTTCAAGCCACTGTTCTAAAAACTTTACATATAATAACTCACACAGCACTTTCAAGAATCTGATAAGGAAGGTATATTTTCTTACAAACGATTAAACAAAAGTAAAGGTTAATTATCAGTGTCACAAAGGAAAGCAACTGATAAAGACATGTGCTATGGCTAAACGCTTTCTTATATTTACTACACTAACAAGTTACTGTCTGTTAAAATTTGCTAAAGTTTAATCGGTTTTTAGTAATGATAGATTTTTCTACATGGATTACATTATCATTATCTCCCCCTATGCAAATTTGCTGATGCTGAGCTTTATAAGGCAAGGGTGCTCCCATATTCAAATTTTAATAATTCTTTGATGACAATGGATTAATGACCACAGAAATCTGCCAGTATTAATCACAAACAATCAAAAAATTCGTATATAAACTTGTGAGTCATGAGTGAAATCTATCCCACTTTCCTTATATTTAAAAGATTTCTCACTAATATGAATTCTCTGATGTTGAGGTAGGTGTGAGCCATGGGTAAAGGCATTCCCACATTCCTTACACTGATATGGTTTCTCATCAGTATAAATTCTCTGATTTCGAGAAAGTTGTGAGCTCTGAATAAAGGCTTTTCTACACCTTTTGCATTCATAGGGCTTCTCACCAGTATGGATTCTTTGATGTAGAGTAACCTAAGAACCATGACTAAAGGCCTTCCCACATTCCTTGCATTCATAGGGTTTTTCTCCAGTATGAATTCACTGATGTTGAGTAAGTTGTGAACTACAGATAAAGGCCTTCCCACATTCCTTACACTGATAAGGTTTCTCACCTGTATGAATTCTCTGATGCTCTATAAGCAGTAAGCCACGAGCAAAGGCCTTCCCACATTCATCACATACATAGAGTTTCTTACCAGTGTGAATTCTGTGATGTCGAGTAAGTTGTGAGCCACGACTAAAGGTCTTTCCACATTTGTTACATTCATAGGGTTTCTCATTGGTATGAATTCCCTGGTGTTGAGTAAATTGCGAACCATGGATAAAGGCCATCCCGTACTGTTCACATTTGGAGGGTTTTTCATCAGTATGATTCCTATGATGTTGTATATGTAATGAGCCATGAATAAAGGCCTTCCCACATTCTTTACATTCATATGGCCTTTCCCCATTATGAATTTTCTGATATTGAGAAAACTGTGAGCCACAAATAAAAGCTTTCCAACATTACTTACATAGAGTTTTTCACCAGTATGAATTCTCTTATGCAGAATAAGCTGTGAAAGCTGAATAAAGACCCTTCTACATTCTTTAAATTCATACAGGGTTTTTTTTTTTTTTTTGCCAGTATGAAGTTTCCAGTGTAGAGTAAGTTGTGAGTTCTGAGTAAAAGCCTTCCCACATTCCTTAAATTTGTAGGGTTTCTCCAAATGACATGTGAGGTATTGAGATAACTAAGTATCATAACTGAAAATGGACATTTTTTTTCATATATGATCATTCCTTGCCTGAAATCTTCCTTTTGATTTGTCAATGTTCCTCTGACTTTCAAATAATCTCTAGAACTGGACTCCTTAAAATCATAGTTTTCAAGCCTGTTACTCATTTCCCATTGGGATAATTCTGTTTCATAAGTATCCTTTCTTGGAGGTAAGTATTTATTTGCACACCTTGAAGGCAAATCTAGTGACACCAAGTTACTACAGTTCTCCAACATCACTCCTCTGTACAAATCCTTTTGAGCAAAGTCCAGGCATTCCCACTCTTCTTGAGAAAAGTCAATGACATCCGTGAACGTCACCAATCTCTAAGACATGATTTTCACATCTGTAAGAAAGGATCAGTTCTCTCCTGGATTCCTATCTTGGAGAAGCACAGAATCTGGGAAAGGCAGTGCTTGGACTTTGCTTTTGAATACATAGTCATTTTTGACTGCCTTGGGCTCTACTCTCCAGAAGGTACAGTTCAGGGTTCAGGGTCTGGCACTAGGGTTCCAGGAAGATTTTGGCTTCACTGGCACACCAGAGCTGGCCCAAGCTCCTACCCAGAAACAGCTCTCTCCCCATATGAGGCCCCCAAATCACCAAAACAAACGGAAATGAAGCCATTTTAGGAACCAGGTGGCAATGGGAAATGTGGTCCAAGGCAGGGAGGCTATAGTTGTCCAACCAAGACGCTGGGAGACACAGTCCACCTAGCAGGGGTCTCTGGACCCTGCCACCAGAACCTACTCGCACCTAGGGCAGCCCCTGAGGTTTCTGGGTGGGCCTTCCAGCGCTCAGTACGCAGGCGTTGGGCTAGCGGTGGCAGGGTGGTGGAAGCCTGAGATCCAGAGTCTTGGGTAGTCCCAGGGTCTTACCCTATTAGGAGAAAGTAGACCTGGCTGGTGGGCCTGGCAGGAGGAAGGAGCTGGAGCTGGGCTGCGACAGGCCTGTCAAGTGGTTTATTTGTTAATCAATCAAAGATATTTACTTACAAATGTTGAGTTAATTTTAAGTCACATTTGATTATAGCAACTAAAGAAATGTGCCCAGATAAAATGAACTTGTTTAAGCTTATTAGCCTTCCAGTGAAAAAAGTTCCTTTCAGAGTTGGGACATTTGAGCAACATCAATTGTCAATTAAAAAACAAGGCAAATTATTTCAAGTGGTTTCCTTTGGTTGTTGATAACTTGTCAAATGTTACTGATACTTCTCAGTTGTCAGTTATTTTAGGAGTCAATGCCAAGTTTGAAGTGACTGAAGAATTAGCCTCTGTGAATAGTTTGCATGGAACAAATATACGTGAGAATGTTTTCAAAGAAATTGAGAAAATACACATTCAGTGTAACCTGAAGTGGAATCTGCCAAGATGTGTTACAACTGATGGTGATAAAAAATATGTGTAAGAAGTAAAGTAAAAGTCATTCATCATCACCAGATCCTTATTATATGAAATGTTAAAGGGAGTTAGCTAAGAAAAAGATCAAAAACTGTGAACAGTAAAACAACAACTCACAACTATCAACAAATAAACCTAAAAACAAGAACTAAAACTAAGCAAATAACTAGAACAGGAATGGAATGACATATCACAAGGAGGGTTATCAGTGGGGAGGGCAAGAGGGAGAATATGGGGAAAAGGTACAGGGAATAATAAGCATGATTGGTAGGCACAAAATGGTCGGGCGGGTATTAAGAATAGTACAGGAAATGGAGAAGCCAAAGAACTGATATATACAACTCATGGACATGAACATAGGCAGGGGTGGGGAATGTTGGTACGTGGGAGGGTGGAGGGAAGAGGGAGAATAAAGGGGAGAAAACAATGGGAGAACTGTAATAGCATAATCAGTAAAATATACTTCAAAAAAAGAAGTAAAGGCCTTTATTGGACAGACTTATAAACTTGTAAAAAATATGAGATATTTAAAATCTATGATTATGTCTTATTCATTAGTAAGTACTTTGTAGAAAATATTTGAATCTATCATGTGTTTATTGAACTAGTAGTTAACAAAAGTAAACCATTCACTCTTGTAGATTTAACCACTGTTAATTTATAAGTTTTTGTTAAATAGTTAGCCTGATTCCCCCATCACACAGCAATTTGATAGACTAGCAGTGGTAAAGTTTCACTGCTATGTTTTGAGCTCAGGCCCAAGATGGAAATTTTTCTGAGCCAATATGAATTAATCTATATCATAGAAAACTGGAAGAGAAAGATAAACTATATCTAGATTTCAGTAAAGTGTCTATTAGGCTATCATAATAAAAATTTAAAAACTGAATTCTGTGGAAACACAATGAGATGGATTTGAAACTTCAGGGACATATTATCGATAGAATACCAATTTAAGGAGTATTGTATGGAGTGAAGAATACATTTATGCTCCTGTTGTTTTCCAACAGTTTCTCGAATGATTTAGATTTAGATAGAAGAGATAAAAGTAAGAAAGTTTAGTGTTAAATAATGAAAGTTAATTATATTGGCTGCAAACTCATGTTAAGTCAAGGATATTGGGGTTTCCCACTTCCAAACTTTAAGGTTAACAAAAATTCATAATTTTCTAATAAGAACACAGGATTCAGAATCACATTCCACTTTACTAACCTCTTTCTGTTTCCACCCTCTGTGGTCTTCGATGACAGGCTGGTCTGTGAAGTTTGTTTATATTTTCTCTCATGAACGCAAGGTGCCCACACTTATTTCCAGGAATCCTCAGCTGTCTTCACAAACCACAGCCTTCCATGAACAAACAAGTCTCTGCATGTGCCATGCTATTTCAGATTTTCATATATATGCAGATATTGCTCCCTCTGTTACTGCTCTAAGCCAAGATGTCACCTCTTTGGTTTTCATATTTTATGGCCATGTTTTATTACTTTTCTTCTGTGTGGATCTTTTGATACTACACTTACTACTCTATTTAAAATATTTCTTTATCCTTCTCTCATGAATATACTGTGTATTCTTTGAGGGATAATCTGCATTTCCTCTTCCTTCTCCTCCTCCATTTGTATAATTGTTAGAACTTGGTATCTCAGAACCTCAATTAGTGTTGACTACACCTACACTAATTAGTTAGTGTTAACTAATTGTTTTGAACTCCATGGTCCTCTCACCCTTTTCTCTACCATCCTAATCAATGGTTTATGAATAGTCGAAGAAAAATAGTTTTTCCAGAGCACTAATTATACACTGAAAAGACCAAAATTGAAACAGGAAATGTATCCCAACTCATTAAACTGATAAATATTTATTTATCAGTTTAAAAATAACTATAGTTTTTATTAAAAATAAAAAATAGTTTTTTTTAGAGCACTAATAGTTTTTCCAGAGCACTAATTATACACTGAAAAGACCAAAATTGAAACAGGAAATGTATCCCAACTCATTAAACTGATAAATATTTATTTGGCAGAGCAATAGACGCTTAGAGGTAAGAATATTGAAAATATTTAGATCTAGAGTTGAAATCAGGATAGCTTGTAGAACAAAGGGTCTTTATATTTTTGGGAGCTTTATTTCTTGCTAAACCCCAGAATATACTTGGTTTTCCTTTTTTCAACCTGCCCAAATGCATGTTACTAGGAAATACATATCCAGTTGTGTGTGTTTGCATCTGTCTTATATGTATATATGGGAAACAATAAAGATGATTTTCATGAAAAATTCACTAAAAGATATTTTATTTATCTTAGGGTTTCATTTTTGCTTCAAGCCCTGAGGTAGAAAATAATCTCCTAAAGCTTATTTAGTCACAAAGGATCCCCTCCCCTAGGTGACTCATTAACTGCCTTCTCTTATGTTGCTCTGAGAAAATCAGTCTTATTCTATGAGACCATTTCCACCACAGATTGAAGGAAAATTGGTGTTCCTTGTTCTGTTTGGTACCTCTTTTACTACCCTCTGTATTGCTAATCAGCTATCTCTTTACTCTGGGGGAATTTCAAGTAACTCCATATGCCAATGTGATTTTTCTGAAGATGCTGATATTTCAGATCTACTAGAGAACAGGTGGGTGAGAAGGATGGGCAGAAAATATTCAACCAGGTTGTTGTATTTTGTCAACTAAGATATTTTTTGGTAAGTTAATCACAGTTAGAAATCACCACTAAGTATAGAAGAGGCCCCTGAAGGAGAAAGAGGTGAGCACAGTGGTTGAGTCATGGGTAGAATTTCAAAGACACTCTGTAGGGAACCTAACTTAATCATTTAAAAAATTCTCACCAAGGATTTCTTTATGAGAGAGAGAGAGAGAAGGATAGAGATGGAAAATGGATGTGAGAGAGAAACATTGATCGGTTGCCTCTCGCATGTGCCCCAACCAGGGATTGAACATGAAACCTTTGAACATGCAACTTTTGGTATATGGGATGATGCTCCAATCAACTGAGTGACTCCACCAGGGTGGCCTTTTTTTTTTTAAAGAGCTTCATTGAGATGTAATTCACATAGAACACAATTTACCGTTTTAAAGTATACAATTCAGTGATTTTCAGTATCTTCACCATGTTACGCAACCATCACCACAATCAATTTTGGGCTTTTAATCAGGGACAGAAAGGGTGTCAAGCATCCGAGGATAAGGGCCAGGATGTGGTAGAGTCAGGCACGACCCAGATGGTACACAGGAGCGTAAATAACATTACGATGCAGATGAAATATTTAGATTTAGCTCCTGATTCAGCTTAATTTGGTAGTAAACACTCATTCCAGAGTTGGTAATAATAGTATTTGGTCTGATTGTGGAAGACAACTTCTGCGTGGAGCAAGAGAACAGAAGTATGTAATTTAAGTAGTGTTTGCTAAAGAAGCAAGAAATGCATGTTTTTCCCTCCTACACTGATTATTTATTCAGTTATTATAATAAATGACTGAGGAGAAAAAATCTGAAGTCATTGCTGAGGTCAAAGATTCTTCTTAATTTATTCCAGTGTACCTCATCTTCCTGAAATATTCAGAGAACCTTGATATCTAGTTATTTGTGTATCCATTTAGTATTCAGCAGCAGCAACAACAACAAAGCACTTCTTCAGCTCCTGTTATGTTTCCAACATTGCCCAGAGTGCTGGGAATACAGAGAAAAATACGCAATTTCTTCCCTCCATGACTTCACAGCCTGGTGTGGGAGAAATAAGCAGAAAATTACATTGCATCACTGTGAACCTGGAGCAGGAACCGCTGAGAGGCGGAAAGGTAAAGTAAAGAAGGGTATCCTTTAGGGAACTGTCTCATTAGGAAAGAAGTGGAAAGAATGGAGGAAAGTGGTTTCACATTGAGGATCTGCCATTCTCTATCCACAAGGCTTTTTGCCAAATATATGCTGATAAGGAAAATTCAAGGCCTTGTGGTGGTGAGGTTAATTTGTTCTTCTAACGTGATGCAGATTTCGTCTTGCAAAATCCATGGTGGGGGGACCGTAGCCAATCGAGTGAAAAAATCTCACACCTAGACACGCTAGGAGATAAGAGTCCGGTGCCAAGGGACCCATTCCTATATCCCAGGAAAAGGGCCTCCAGCATAGCTTAGCCGAGTTTTTATTAGGAAGCTCAGGACACAGTAAAATGGGGATGGCTATTCACCAACTATGCAAGGGGTTCTGGGCAGCCATGAGCATAATCCCTTGGCTCCGGGGTAAGGGTCCAAGCAAGTTAACAAGTCTTAGAAAGTAAGTTAATCCAATTTCCCTTCAAAGAATTCTTTTTTCCAGGAGCATGATTTTTATGCCGGCCCGCACGGGAGTGTTTATTCTCGTGGAGCCAGGCTCGAGACGCAGAAATTCCCGGGGGTTACATTTTTATCATGCAGATGAAAAGAATTCCTGTCACATCTCCCCCTTTTTTCTTATGAGATCCTTTTCCACAGGCATGGATCACGCCACCCACACAGGCATGTGGAGCCGAGGTGAGACACGCGTGATTTACTGGGACGGCGACTCTCCATCCGTGTGAAAAGAATTCCTAAATCTCCCTCTGCTTTTCTTATGTGATCTCAGGAGCTGGATTGAACCTATAAAATTCGCCACTTGCTGGTCCCTTGCCCGGCCCTGGGAGAATAATTTACATATTCAGTGAAGCACACACATTAGCACTATAATCAGAAAACAGCCAGTGGCGCCAAAGACCCACATTTTCAGGTTAAGATCATTAAAACAAGTCTGGGGGATTTAGCCAGTTGAAATGGTCATGGAGGCTTTCAAATATCTCCTGTTTAGACAGGTGTTGGATGTCCTGCAATTTTTGATATAATTCCAATTGCAGTTTATCAATCTGTCCTTTTAGATTAGTAGAAAAAGCCCCTCTAAGGTGATGTTGGATGTCACTCCAGGTATGCTGGCTGGAATTCCACAGGAGGGGAGTGACACATAGCTTGGAGAAGCCGGGGTCACAGGTTAGCTGCTGACGAGTCACGAGCACATCCTGTCGTTCCCCGATCCAGCTGAGGGCTGACTCCACCGCAGAAAGTCGGGTCAGGATTTCTTGATCAATCTGGGCCTGTTGAATCATTTCTAAAATAGTATTGGTTAAAAGAGCATCTACCGCATGAGCAGTTTGAACTGAATTAACAAGGGCAGCGGTTGCCTCGGTAGTGGTAGCTGCCACGATGATTACAGAGACAATGAAAGTAATCAGGGTGCCAACGAACCTTTTGACTCATATAGAAGCCAGTGCATTATTAAGTGCTACTAGGCCATAGGGATCTTCCCACTCTTGGGTCACATCAACCGGCACCCAAACTTGTGCCTGTCTTCTAACTACATACACTGTAGTGATTTTCAATTGAGTAATATTTAGATGAGTAAGACAGCTGGCATATATTGAACCTGCAGGGACATGCAGAGAATAGATCTTTTCAGATTCATTATAGAGAACTTGAGCTGCCCCGAGGGCTGCCAAAAACATATAGGGATGAGAGGTACAGACTGTGACCCAGCCTACTTCTGGTGGGTCATTCTGGTAAATACATAGTGGGGGTCTTCTATTGTCACAACTTATCTTCATAAGGAAATGCTTCCTGGTAATAAAAGGCAAGCCTATTTTCCAGGAATTATAATGCCATGGGCTAGCGTGGTAGGGAGAGACAATCCTGATTATAGGTGCCCCAGGGCCGGGCCCTTCCCACCACAAATGGAGGTGAAGTCTCTTATGCTGAGCCAGAAATACCCTCGTGCCAACCCTTGAAAAGATTTTCCAATTGGCTCCCCAATTCTCTATCACAAAAGGGCTTTTGGGTAGAAAGGCAACAGTGGTGTTTGGTCCTCGGCATAAAGACCATATAACTGAGTCTTTATAGGTAGTATCTAAAACACAAATAGGAACTAGAAGGGGGTTACTAGTATGAAAAGCCCCCTCATGCGCATGCATGCCCACCGTGGCTATCATGGAGAGCTGATCATAATCATTGCTCTGTTTTCTGCTAGCAACATAGAGCTGCTCCCTTAAGGGGAAGCATAAGGTGTCAGAAACGACAGAAAAACAGGCAGGCAGGTGTTCTGCCACATAAACCGTATTTTCTAGCACCGGTAACCAGTGTTTGTTCTCTTCCAAAGAGCCATTAGGGGGCATCCACACTCCTCCCGTCCACTGAGTATCATTAGTGGAAAGGGGGGTTCAACATCCCACCAGGTATGTAGTTTAAACACTGGTGGATCTATAATGTGGCCCCAATAGACATAAGAAGAATTAGTTTCAGCAGTTACTCCTTGCCCTCCTAGGTAGATCAGGATAACTAGAAAGAGCAAAGCTTTGGCCGAATTGGCTGGCAGGACTGCCAAATAAGCAATAAGCCTGTTCTCTGGGGTGTCTCCCATTTTAGTCTCAGCAAGAATCTCCTCGGCTCGAGCATTAAGAGCCTTAATGTCGTCCTATGTGATGGGAGCACGCTTAAAAGGAAGATTATGGGGTATCGAGGGGTTCTTGCCCTTTGCAGGAGGCACCAGGGCCTCGGTCCCCGTCATCGGAGTGGGCTCCGCCCTCCTTTGCCGTCTGGCCCGGTGCCACGAGCGACGGCGTAAGGGTCCGATTTCCTTCTGGCTGTTTAGGGTCATCTGGGCCATCTGGTTTGTCAGTTGGTTGGTTCTCATCTCCTGTAGTTTGGTGTCTACCTCGCTCATGGTAAGGTTTTATCCTTTTTGCTGGTAGCCAGAAGGGACCTGTAGGAATGGAAACACATGCGTACCCCCTTACCCATGTTAAAAGATCTACAGGGCCCTACCAAAAGCCATCTCCCTGCGGATCCCTGAATAGCACCTTAGGGTAAGGTGGTTTCGACTCTTTTGTCTGAAAATGTTTCTCAATTGGAGTCTGGAGTGACTCATCACAATTTAGAAAGTTGTAGGTAAACATGACCAGCATAATTATATTTTTGGGGGTGGATTCATGGCTCCCCTCTTTTGTTTTTTAAGAAGATTTTTAAAGGTATGATGAGCTCGCTCTACAATCACTTGACCAGTTGGATTATAGGGAATTCCTGTCTTGTGCTGAATATTCCAATGCTGGAGAAAGGCCTGAGTAGAATGTGCAAGGTACCCAGGACCATTATCAGTTATAATTTGCTGAGGCCGTCCTAAATGACAAAGGCCTCAAGCCAATGGGCTTCTATATTTTTAGCTGACTCTCCTGTTGAAGCAGATGCGTGTAAGGCACCAGAATAAGTATCAATAGAAACGTGAACATATTTGAATTTTCCAAACGGGGCGTAATGGGTAACATCTGTTTGCCAAATTATTTGAGATTTAGTCCTCGAGGGTTGACTCTAGTAGATGGAGGTGCCTTGCTGAGAGCCTGGCAGTCAGGACATTCTTTAATAATTTGCTTAGCTTGGGAGCGAGGAATACCGAACTGTTTTTGAAGTGCCTGGCTATTTTGATGAAAATACTGATGTGAAACCGCAGCTTGTTGAAAGGCATTAAGAATGCTGACTAAAGCAGGATGTAAAGTCAATATCCAGAAGTCAAAGGCATTCTTGTATGCCAACAGTGAAACAGCAGAAACAGAAATCAGGAAAAAAATACCATTTGATATAGCAACAAAAAAAATAAAATACCTGGGAATAAACCTCACCAAGGAGGTAAAAGACCTGTACTCAGAAAACTACACAACACTGAAGAGAGAAATCATGGAAGACACAAAC
>PVJI01028864.1:0-15985 GCA_004026765.1 Micronycteris hirsuta
GGTGTGTTCCTCTTTGGGTCCAACTTCTTTGGGACTCTCTGAGCTTCCTAGACTTCCTGGAAGTCTTATTTCCTTTGCCAGATTGGGGAAGTTCTCCTCCATTATTTATTCAAATAAGTTTCAATTTGTTGCTCTTCCTCTTCTCCTTCTGGCACCCCTATAATTCAGATGTTGGAATGTTTAAAGATGTCCTGGAGGTTCCTAAGCCTCTCCTCATTTTTTTGAATTCTTGTTTTTTTATTCTTTTCTTGTTGAATGTTTCTTCTGTCTGGTCCACACCATTGATTTGAGTCTCAGTTTCCTTCCCATCACTATTGGTTCCCCGTACATTTTCCTTTATTTCAGTTAGTGTAGCCTTCATTTCTTCATCTAATTGGCAACCAAATTCAACCAATTCTGTGAGCATCCTGATTACCAGTGTTTTGAACTGTGCATCTGATAGGTTGGCTATCTCTTCGTGGCTTAGTTGTGTTTTTTCTGGAGCTTTGATCTGTTCTTTCATTTGGGCCATTTTTTTTCTCAGCATGCCTGTTCTGTAGTGAGGGGCGGAGCCTTAGGTGTTCACTGGGGCAGGGTAACCTATGTCGTTGCATTGTGATGCTGTCTGTGGGGAAGGGGTCTGAGAGGGCACAATGGCGCTTGCTCTGCTCTCTGTCAGCTTTCAGTCACTTCCCCTGCTACTCACAAGCAAAGTGGGCCCTTTGGTGCTGATTCCTGGGTGGGTGGGCTTGTGTGTGTTCTAGGACCCTGTGGCTCTCTCCTATGAACTCTCCTGTGAGGGTGGGAGTTCCTGCCACTGCTACCTCAGCCCTCACAGGTGTTTTCAGTCGGTGGTTTGAGACTTTATTTCCCTGCGCTGGGACCCTGGGTTATGCAGACTGTTTTGCTCCCCAGCTGTTCCTTTATCTGTACATGAATGGGGACTGCATGGTCCACCAGCTGCAGCCTTGCCATGAGTCCTCTCTGCCCGGCTGCCCATCTCTGCCCCTCCTACCAGTCTGGATGAACATGTCTTCTTTAACTCCGTGGTTGTCGGACTTCTATACCGTTCGATCTTCTATCAGTTCTGGTTGTTTTTTGTTTTTAAATTGTTATTGTCCTTCTTTTGGTTGTGCGAGGAGGCACAGTGTGTCTACCGATGCTTCCATCTTGGCCGGAAGTCTTGGGATTTCTTTTGAGAGTGATGAAAATGTTCTAAAATTGATTTTGGTAAAGGTTGCACATATTTGTGAATATACTAAGGAATATCAAATGGTACACTTGAACAGGTATGTTATATGAATTACATGTCAATAAAGCTGTTACCATACACAAAAACAAAAACCTTATGCATAAAAAAGAAGAATGAAAAGAAATTTGCCAGAAAGCTGGCAGTGGATATACTTTGGTGGTTAATTTTTTCTCTATTTTCTTATGTTTCCATAGTGATCACGTATGTACTTAATATTTTATAATGAAATGGTATTTTAGAAGCAAATTAATAAAAGTGAATTAACATCAATTTTTCAGCCCATAGAATTTAATATGTAAATAATAATGTATATGGGATAAAAATTACTTTTGCACTAAACAGAAATTTAGCATAAAGTGTATGTCCCTGTGTACTCTGGGTTAAATATCAATACTCAGTTTTCATTAATATTTTAGCTTTTAATAAAATTGTCAAACATGATAAATACATGACACGAATGTCCGAATGTGAGAAATATAGTCATAATGTTTTCTCAAAATTGATGTTTATCATGGTTTATATTTAGAGCTTTTTAAAAGTTTCAAATGTAAAATAAATTTTTTTTGTAACTGTAAGGGAGGAATTTTTTTTCGTTTACTTAGGTCCTGTGCAGCTGGGACCTGAAAATTAGAATGACAGATTAATGGGACCAAGGGCATACAAATTATATTTGATGTTTGACATTTTACTTTTTATATAAAGGAAGCCTTCATAGAAAAGATATAAAGATTCAAAGTGTTGGCTAAACCCGGAGCTTATATATCATTTTAGCAAAGGTTTGTATATGAGGTGTGTCCAGAAGATGTCTAGCCATGTAACATGGAAAATAGAGACACTTATTGAAGAAGATACAAGATACAAGAAACATGCCCGGCTGGTGTAGCTCAGTGGATTGAGCGCGGGCTGGGAACCAGAGGGTCCCGGTTCGATTCCCAGTCGGGGCACATGCCTGGGTTGCGGGCCAGGTCCCCGGTGAGGGCCGTGTGAGAGGCAACCATACATTGCTCTTTCTCTCTTCCTTCTCCTTTCTCTGAAAATAAATAAATAAAATCTTTTTTTTTAAAAAAAGAGGAATTTTCTTTAAAAAAAAAAGATACAAGAAACATTGTACGAAGGACAATGACACCTCAGTCCCCTTCGAAGTAGGCACCTTATGATCTCACACAGTTCTCTCAATCACCATCAGCTGCCCCATTGTATTTTTCTGAATATCATCTATGGTCTGAAATCTCCCCCCTTTCAAACGTGATTTTAGTTTTGGGAAAAAACAGAATCTGGGCTGTAGGGGTGCCAAGTCACTTGGATGATTTGACGTTTGGCCAAAGAACTCTGCACGATACATGATGAATGAGTGGGTGCATTGTTGTGATGAAGCTGCCAATCACCAGTTGCCCATAGCTGTGTCCTTCTGAATCATTCAAATAGTTTTCCTGGAGGAATGTTCAATCTTCACACAAAATTTGATGCAGATTCATTGCTGTGCTAGCTTAGTCATTTTGAATGTGATAGCCACACAGTACACTTGCTCACTCAATGGTATCTACTGCCCCCACTGACTAGTATAGTGAAGTTGTCATTGTTCATGCATGGGCATTCCAGTCAGCTTTCTTTGGCTGCTGGGTTACATGTCATGCAAACTAATGTCATTATATTAACAATGGCTGAAACTTTTTCCGAACAGATCTCATATTTGTAGGGAGGTGACCAGACAAAGGAAAAGGGGCTTGGGCTTTAGGAGTGGAAAATTGTGGGTAGGTAAATATATGGGGGAAACTAATGGAAAACAAAGGTTATATTGGTAAGGTTTGTTTACGCAGGCCCATCTTGGTGCTGATGTTCTGTCGTAAGTGATAATACTTGTCTTCTCTTCCTAGTATGGGGGAGTGGAGGGAGGATACTTTCACAACAAGAAACTTTTGCCCTGCTTTTTGAAGCAGAGAAGGTAAGGGAAGAGAGTTCTTTCTGTATCTACTGTTTCTCAATTTTCTGCCACTCAGTATAATCCTTATGCCAAAGTGGCATATTTTGGGGTGGCATATTCCAAGCTCCTTCATAATCATAATGCATCCCCATTTACATGTCTTGATTTTAAATCAATTTTATAAATTGAGCAGGAATTATATGAGCCTATATTAAAATATTCAGATAAGTGATCTTCAAATGATTATACTTAAGTACTGGTGAGAAGATGAATTTTGTCAAGTGAATCATTTGATAAAAATCTAGTTTTTTCACTGAAGTTTAATTCTGAAGCTTGGCAATTCTCTACCTGTCCCTTTCTTTCCTATAGTAACAGTTATTATTATCCTTTGTCTCCCATTATTTTGTATTCTTCTGCTTACCATTCATACAACTTTGGTTGTTTAATAATTTCTTCAGTTAAATAACTTAAAGTCCTAAAACCTGCAGAGAATAGAGAATGTGCAAAGTGATCATATTGTACTCTAGTAGACTATTTTCAACATTATTGTCATGCTTTTTATACTGAAAGGCAAGGGACAGCTGTGTTGCTTTACTTTGGTGTCCAACTCAGCTGTTTCATATTCATCCTGTTGCATTAAGCATCTGTTGACAGGTGGGAAAGCTTACTGTGAAGAGAAGCATTGTTGCTTTGGGTGGCTTCTGCCTAAGATAGGCCTGACCCCTATGTTTGCCCCTGGAACAGAATGTGTGTGTTCCTCTAAGTCTTCATTAAGTACAGCTGTTGAGTACATTTTAGTAGATAAGAACCATTTCTGAAGCATCTCCATTCTGAGAACTGAGGGACAGTGTCCAGAATGTAGTTGGATCAGGCCTGTGTGCTATGGAATGTCTGTAAGTGGCTAGTCCTTACTGAGGAGAAGCCTGTATATTATTAGTCTTCCTTGTCTCAGAAATAGAGCCTTTCACTTGAATCTACTCTTAGGATCCCGGTTTGCACCTGAGAACCTGGAAACCAAAAAACTTTGTTTGGAACCCTTCGTTTTACAGAAGAGGAGATTGATGTCTGGATTAGTTAAGTGTTTTGCTTTTAACAAAGTCAGTTAGTGGCATTTTATCTGTGTATATAGTAACATCACAGTATTTCAGAGTTGTTTCCTGGCCCATTTTTGTCAGGTTTCTGGAAAAGCTCTTTCTCCTCCTGTTCATGACTAGGGCCTTAATCCAGTGTATTGAAATTATAGATTGGTCAGTGGGTTTTCAGTTAGGTTTCAGAGACCTAGAAGAAAGAAAAATTTTGGAAAAATTAAAGTCCTGAGACAATTACTTGATACTGAATCTTTTTCGAAATCTTAAAAATAAAACAAAGTAACCCTCAGTGTCCACCATCTTGCCCCCCACCAACTCTTCTTGTATTCTGCATATGTAACCATTTCCATGCACAGTGGTAGGAAATTAAATGCAAATTAATGGAATTTAGGTTTTCGTAGTGGGGGCGGGGTGAAATTCCCTGGGAATTTCTGCATTGGGTGTAAAAACTTGGGCCTGGGGTTGTCACTAATGACTTTTGAAGAGTAGTTCTTTACAGAGCCCAAGTCGTCAATCTTGTAACCGGACCATCAACCCCAGTAACAGCCCACTTTGAAGGAGGCCTCATAAAGACAAGGTTCAGGCTCTTTCTAATGGCTTTTGCTAATGGAAAACCTGGAGGGGGAAGTGGAATCATCCTCAAATGTTCTACAGGTAGAAAGGTGAAAATCTGTAGAAGTCCTGAGAATTGAGAGAAATTTAAAAATTTTTGTTCAAAATGTAAGAAGTAGCAGGCATGATGAAAAACACCTGAAAGGTGGTTGGTTTTATTATATGCAGTGAAAAACATGTGAGTCTCAACTTGCTTGTCTCTGGATTACATACCTAGGAGAATAAATGAAGAGCAGATCAAAATTTCTTAGGAAATGGCAGGGATCTGAAGGACAAACCTGGTCATCTGAGGCTTTACCTCTGTGGTCATTTCTCCTTTTTAGTCACTGGTCACTGGTCTCATATCTACCCTAATGAGGCCTATGTGACCCCAGGGATCCAGACACCTTTATATTTGAATCTTTGTCATTGTCTCTCTCTGAATTTGATGTATTTATGTAAAAGTGTTCTGGAAAATATTTAAAGTATGGAACTAATATAAGAGAATCCATGTAGGCTTTGGCACTACTTTGGGAAGTATTATTTTCTTAAGCTAATGTTCATCTTTCTGGCTTGATATCAAAGACTCTGATATAGTTGTTAAGAGAGGTCCATCCTGAGACTCCTAGCTTCTTTATCCCTTGATTTTTGGGAAAATGCTATAATTATATTTCATGGAAAACTCGGGCAGTGGATATGTTGTGCACACACACAAAGTAATTCTAAGACAGTCTTAGGACAGAGACTCATAAAAGAAATCACCTGAAATTCTATCATAATGAAATAAATATTATTGTAATTGTGTGGTATTTTCTATCTTTTTTTTATTTTCTGTTTCTTTGGTAACGACAAATCATAATGTACAACCAACGTTTTATATCCTGCTTTTTTAACCTGACATTCACAGAACATACCCACTCACTCACAAGCAAGTACATCTTCTATTTGGTTATATGACCATGATTATGAATGTAGTTTTTCTCATGTTTCAGATTATTCCTTACGAGAGACACCCGGAAATGGGATTAGTGAGTCAAAGTTCAAAATCTATTTTAAGGCTCTTGATGCAGAGTGGCAAATTGCTTTCCCAAAGAGATGTGCCAGTTGACATGGCTGGCAGCATCCAAGCCTGAGTCTTCCTTTATGCTTGTACATAGGTACAGTGAATCATTTAAGAGTACCTGAAAATGTGATATAACTTACAGCAAAGCTGACAAATCTTTAGTGTATTAGCTTGGTGAATTTTTTAAAAGTATTTTTTATTGGTTATGCTATTACAGTTTTCCCAAATTTCCCCCCTTTATCCACCCTCCAACCTACCCTCCAACCCTCCAGCATTGCCCCCCCTTAGTTCATATCCATGGGTTGTACATGTTAAGTTCTTTGAGCTCTCTGTTTTCTATACCATTTTTTATCTCTCCCCATCTATTTTATGCCTACTAATTATGTTTCCTCTTCCCTATACCTTTTCTGCCCTATTCGTCCCTTCCCTCCTACCCCCGACCCTTGGACTGAACTGCCTCTGTGTGATGTCCATTTCTCTGATTCTGTTCCTGTTCTGGTTATTTGCTTAGTTTTTCTTTCCATTGTTTTTCTTTTCTTTTAGGTTCATTTGTTGATAGTTGTGAGTTTGTTGTCATTTTATTGTTTATATTTTTTATTTTCTTTTTCTTAGTTAAGTCCCTTTAACATTACATATAATAAGGGCTTGGTGATGATGAACTCCTTTAACTTGACCTTCTCTGGGAAGCACTTTATCTGCCCTTCCAGTCTAAATTATAGCTTTGCTGGATAGATTAATCTTGGATGTAGGTCCTTGCCTTTCATGACTTTGAATAGTTTTTTCCAGCCCCTTCTTGCCTGTAAGATTTCTTTTGAGAAATCAGCTGATAGCCTTATGGGAACTCCTTTGTAGGTAACTGTCTCCTTATCTCTTGCTGCTTTTAGGATTTTCTCTTTGTCTTTAATCTTGGGTAACTTAATGATGATGTGCCTTCATGTGTTCTTCTTTGGGTCCAACTTCTTTGGGACTCTCTGAGCTTCCTGGGCTTCCTGGAAGTCTATTTCCTTTGCCAGATTGGGAAAGTTTTCCTTCATTATTTGTTCAAATAATTTTTCAATTTCTTGCTGTTGTTTTTCTCCTTCTGGCACCCCTATAATTCATATATTGGAACGTTTCAGGTTGTCCCAGGGAATCCTCAACCTCTCTTCATTTTTTTGGATTCTTGTTTCTTCATTCTGATCCAGTTGGATGTTTATTTCTTCCTTTTGTTCCAAATCATTGCTTTGAATCCTGGTTTCCTTCTTTTCACTGTTGGTTCCTTGAATATTTTGCTTTATTTCCTTTTGGGAAATATTTCATTTGTTCTTTCATTTTTCGACCAAGCTCAATCAGTTCTGTGAGCATTTTGATTACTAGAGCTTTAAATTCTCCATCAGATGGGTTGGCAATCTCCTCATCGCTTAGTTCTGAGGTTGTGCTGTGTTTTTTCATTTGGGCCATATTTCTTTGTTTTGACACACCTGATAAGTTGTAAGGGGCAGGGCCTTAGGTAATCACCTGGTCAGGGAAACCCTCTTTGCTGCACTGCCTGTGGAGGAGGGGCCAGAGAGGGAACAATGCAGCTTACCAGCTCTTCTCTAGCACACTTTCCAGCAGACTCTTGTGTCAGACTGGAAGTATCTCTCACTGCGGCAACTCCAGCCTTAGCCCACAGTCAGCTCTGAGTCTTAGTTTTCCCCTTAAGTCAGCCCTTCATTTTCAGCTCCACCGAGCTCTCACAGTCAGCCCTGCCCCTCAGCTCCCTCGCCATGGTTTTTCTGAGTAGGCTAGCGCAGTCCGCCTTACCACCCTGGTTGTTCCGGTTGAGTTTTTCTCTAATTCCTTGGTTGTTGGAGTTCCATGCAGTTTGATTTTCTAGTGATTTTGGTTGTTTATTGAGTTTAGGTTGGTTGTTATCCTCCTTTTGGTTGTGTGAGGAAGTGAAGGGTTTCTACCTATGCCTCCATCTAGGCTGGAACCCAGCTTGGTGAATTTTTAGATATGTATGTCTATGTAAATGCTATCCAGATCAAAATATAAATACACATGATATATATGATAATTTCATCATCCCTAGAAGGTTCCTTCCTGCCCCAGTCAGTATCTACCTCCTCTCCAAGGTAACCATTATTCTGAAAGACCCTCAATTTTGAGTCACTTCTGAAAGCTTTTTCTTTCATCTAAAATCATTTGATAGGCCCTGGCTGGTATTGCTCAGTTGATGGAGCATTGTCCCACAAAGCAAAAGGTCACCAGTTCAGTTCTCAGTCAGGGCACATGCCTGGGTTGTGGGTTCAGTCTCTGGTTGGGGAGCATGTGAGAGGCTCTCTCACCTTGATGTTTCTCTCCCTCTCTTTCTCCCTTTCTTCCCTTATCTCTAAAAATAAATAAATAAATAAAATCTTTTAAAAATAAAAAATAAATGAAATGATCTCACAGGAGATCTCTGAGGGAGAGTCTTTATATCCTTGGTGACACCCAGACTTCTGCCACCTGATGTTGGTAGGCCTGAGCAGATCTGCATGGTCTTTACTTCATTTCTGCCCAGTTACCTCTACTGAGCTTAGCTTATTCTGTGCTCAGGTTGTCTTAGTATTGTAACTGAGCAAACTGGGGCTCGTACATGTGGCACCTTGATGCGTGACCCAACAATTGGTGTTGAGGGAGACATGTTTTTATTTACAAGACTCCAACCTTGGCGGTCTGGGAGCACTTCTGCTTGGAGCTCTGTTGTCCCATGAGACCCAGCACTTCCCTTGCTCCTCACCAGGATATAAGCCAAAACTAAGCCCAATAGTTTCCCATATCCTTATCCGTTCCTAAGCCAGCTGTGCAAACAGGTCTCCATCTCCTCTGGAAAGTACACTTGTGGGTTTCAGAGTTGCCATCCTCTCTCAGCAGCTCTATCCTTCAGGATCTGGGGTATGCTGTCCTCAACCTCCATGTAAAAGTCCAGGAAAACATGTGCCATGTTACACTGGATCATGGTGAAGTCCAGGAAGGCACAAGTCCCAAGAGAGTGGCCTTTCCCTGTGTCCCTCAGAGAAGCAGAAGTCTGCTGTCTCCAGTCACAATTCAATATTCGAGGCATCTCCCACAAATATGTGATTGGTTAGGAAGGTTCCTGCACAGCTCCATCAGCTCTCTCCTTACACCCTTTTCTCCTGCATGCCTGCTATTTCACTACAGACAGCATGCCTGCTTCCTTATTACACCCAGCCACGTGGCAAAATCTTCAGAGGAGCAGACTTACCTCCTCCCTCACTGTAGGAAGCATGACAGAATCTCTCCTGACTCACAGCTCTTTCCTCATGGCTACCTCCTCCTTTTCTCTCCTCATGGCCGATGTTCATGACTGTCTCCTGCTATAGCCCACATGGCTTCTATCTCACTACAGGCTTCATGGCAGACCAAAATCCCCTTCTATTTCAGACCTCCCTTATTTTAAATGCTTACCTGGATCTTCTATCGTGACTTCATATCTGGCCCTTTCAACAATGGGCTACTTTTGCCAGTTGCCCCATACCTTTACCTCCGTTTGGCTGCCATCTTTAGTGAAGGCAAGAGTACCCTGTGCCTCTGCCTCCCTGCCTCTCATGCAGGCCTGGTATAATTTTCCCTGGCTGTGTCATGAGTCAGGATACATTCTGAAAGTCACATACATTTTTTTGTCCCAGGGCAGTAGCATAACTATCATCTTGCCTTTTGTTATGCAAAGTATCTTATAAACGCTATATCATCTCCTTCCCCTATCCCCCAACCATGGGCTATGGGGACTTTGGGGACCCCTTTCTCTGCACCTCTTTACAGTATCACTTTGGAAGTGTGCACAACATACCCACTGCTTTTTTCCATCCAGGAACTAGCAAAACAACTGCCATCTGTTCTGAACCATATGAGGTAGCAAGGAGGGGTGATGAAGAAGGTGTGTTACAGAAATATAGCAGGAGTGGTGCTGACTTCAAAAGAAACAACTTCCAAAAAGCTCCTGGCTGTCTTCTTTCTATAGATAAGTTAAAACAGAGGGTGTGTAAAATGCTTGGTTTGCAGACCTTGCAATACTTTGCCAGGGCAGATTTGGACTTTAGCACTGAAGTCCCAAGTAAGTAGATTTAAAATGGTGTCTCCTACGGTGAGTAAGATTGGACTGAGTAATAGTGTGTTTGTTTTGGTCAATCCATTTTAAAATGTGGGTTCAGAGAGTGAATACTCTCTTGCTGAGACTAACTGCTTATTTTGCTGTTGATTTTTATGAAAATCATGCCTCCTAATTTTTCACGAGAACTATTTAGCTGCCTTCATGTTTTTTTTCCAGAATTTTTTATTGATCTTAATTTAATCCATTTATAGTCAGAAAATGTACTGTGATTGATTTAAATATTTTTAAATGTACCAAGACTTATTTCACATCTCAAGATATTGTGTATTTGGATGAATCGTCCATGAGCACTTAATAAAAATGTGCATTCTGCCATTATTGGTATACTGTCCCATCAGTGTCAATTAGGTCAAATTTGTTGATCTTTTTGTTCAAGGCCTTTATGTCCCTATGTTTTCTGTCTGTTTGTTTTGTTAGCTATAGAGGGCATTATGCTTATGCTTCATGTATTTTGAAACTTTGTTACTTGGGGCATACATGTTAGAATCAATTCAACTGTCTTTATCTTTACTGAGTTGGACTGGCTCTTCATCGGTTAAAAGCACTTGAAGTCCTCTCTAGTAACAAGACAGAGATCTACATCACGGGTGGGAACATCATGAGCAAGAACTTAGGGCTCAACAGTGGTTGTAGGTGTAAATTCACCATGTTCTGTGCAGATAGGTCCCCATCTGGCATACCTATCAGGAGCTCTCTCATTCTCTCCAAGGACCTGTGTGCAGTCCACACCTCCAGTTTTAGATCAGAACAGACATGATATTCAAACACCAGCATGTTATTATAGGTGCTTTCCTAAAAGAACTGTAGTAAAATAATTAGTGCATCTAATTATCAGTGTGTTCACATGCTTTATATTTTCAAAGGACACAGCAGTGCTATACAATACAATTATAATGTATATCACATTAAAAATATTAAAAGAAATAGGTAACATTAACTTTATTGCTATATTTTATTTAAGGTAATATATCTAAAATGTCATCATTTCAACATGTAATACGAGATATTGTACATTATTTTTTATACTAAATCTTGGAAATCACATCAAGCTCATTTAAAGTGCTTGATAGCCATATGAAGCTACTGACTACCTTACTGGACAGCACAGGCCAGAAGGAACTTCTAGTGCAACCTTTCCTATAAAGATGGAGCTAAGTTTGTTAATAGGCAAATAAAAAATAAGTGTATTTATTGGACTCCTACTCTAGGCACTGAAGAGGAAGACGAAAGTGTACAGTACAGCTTCTCCATCAGGTCAGTCACACATGAAAAATGAAGTTATTCTTATTGTAATTTATAATGTGTCCAATCATAGGACATTCACTGTGATTTTCAAGGAAGTGGTTTAGATAGTAAAGGATTGCATGTTTAGAAGAAAAAGTAATCCTTGCTAGTTGAAATGGTCAGGGATATTTCTTGGAAGATAAAGAATATTAGGCAAATATAATATTTATCTGGATGGAGAAAGGGGAGAACAAACATTCCAGGCAAGCAGTGCTGCCCAAGCAAAGGTATAGGTCAGTTTAACTATCAGAAGCCTTATAAGAAAGTCAGTAGATTAGCTTGGCTGTAGTAAGAGTTCACATAAAAGGCATTGTAGAAAGAGAGGTGGGATTTCTTTTGGCCGTGTTATTACAGAGAGGTAAAATGTATAGGGAGATGGCTAAGATGCTTCAGTTGACAATGGTGAAATGATGAAAATAATTATAGCAGCTAGCACTTGAATGATTAGAGGCCAGTCCCTCTGCCAAGTGCTTTATTATGTACTACATCATTGAATCTTGCAAATGAGAAAGCTGTATCTCTATAAAGATTGAATGACTTAACCAAGGTCATGCATCTAGAAAGTTGGCAAAAGAAAATTTTGAATGTAAATTATCTGAGTCCAGAGCATTCACCTTAATCATTAGCAATTATGTTCCTGAAAGTGTTGTGGGCAGTGATTTGTAATGGGAGGCCCTCACTTTACTTAACAGGTACTATAGGAGTGCTGAGGTACCACTTCAACATATGACAGAGAATCTGTAGGCCAAGGAATCTCTGAAGTTTGTTTCTTCAGAAGAGATCCAAATGGGCCCAGTTAGCATGATACCCCTGGGAGTTGACTTCTGTCATTATAGCCAGGTCTTTACAACTTAGTGTTTCATTAGTTAGTTCCCTCCATTCTCTCCCCTCAATACCTCAAAGTCACACTTGAATACTGGGATCTCATAGACAATTTAGTTCAATATAGTGATATTCTAGAAAGAGTAAAGTGAGTCCCATAGACAAATGGACTTGCTTAGGGTTATACAGTTTGAGAAGTGGCAGAGTTGGAACCTATGTTAGGATTATTTCCACTCAGAAAGCTAAGCAAAATTCTTCCAAAGACTCTTCAGTAGAAAGCAACATACTCATGTTAGGAAGTGCATTTCAGTTATTCTGAGTAATTGTTTTAGCTGTCTGAGTTTCTTCAACAATTGAAGAACTTTATTATAGATAATAGGTATCACTGAATTAAGAGATAAATTTCAGCAATGACTGCTATGAAATGAGTTTTCTGGTTAGTGGACTCTGTAGTCTTAAGAATTTTGATAAAATCAGATGTCCTTCAAATGGAAAAAATGTTGACCCTGTTGAATAGAATAAATTTGTGCTTATGAATGCAGCAAATCTTTAAAATTCACATCTAAAAGAAAAGCATTGGTTTTTTAAAATTAAGACCTTACTCTGAATACAGTCCCAGGAGAACAAATCATGGAATAAAAATAATTAGAGTTTAAAAAAATGACTTACATGACCACAGAGTAGAGGCCAGGCATTCTGGTAGGTTATCTAATAAACTGTTCACAGTATAGGGTGGTCAGGCCCTCTACATCTGGTCTCAAAGATCCCACCACTTTTAATTTTCTTTATGCTTTTTTCACCTGACCTCTGCCACAGTTTAAGTTTACGACCTTACTCTACCTAGCCTTCTTTGCCCAATAGCGTACTGTCTGTTTTTCTACTTTTCCTTGGAAGAAATAACAGCCTAGAAAGCTACGCCTGAAATAGTTGGTTGCTACTTAACATTTGCTGCTTATCTTCATCTGCTGGGACCTGGTCTTGCCATAGTGAAGCATAAGCATCTTATAGAACAGAACTAAACATATGAAGCAATTAAACAAAAACTAATGTGAGTATGTTGAATAATGAGATGTAGATTTTAGGTGTAACTAGACTAGACTGTTCCTGTGTTACATCCATACATTGGCCCATGTTAACCACCTCATTTCTGAATTTCTCATGGAGGGGCATGGTGGCAGAGTTTAGGCCCCCAACTTGCCGAATATAAGTTCTCTTTAAACATGAGAAATTCTTCTCCTTAGAAGAGTGTTTCTAATGTGGGTTCTAGTGCTGTGAGCCTTGTACATAAAAAGGACTCAAGTCAAATAATTCATTACATGCCCTCCTCTTAGAGATTTAAGAGACACATTAGTGTACTAAAGGCACTGTACAAGTTCTACAGCTTTGAAATTTTGACTTTAACCCAGTATTAACCAAGCTGATCTACCTACAAAACCTGTATTTCATAACCTATATATTCTGTGGGCCTCGTGGTGTACAGCAGAACACCCACTAGAAAATGCTGCCCTACAGTGACCATTGGCTCCCCTATAATGCCTTAGTGCCTGATTTGGTTACAGTTATGTCAGCCCCTGGCTCTTCCAGATGGAAGTCTTGAGCAGGAAGTAAGAAAGATAAACGAGCCCAAGCTATTTTAACAACAGGTCTCTGACTGAAACAACCTCCCTGTGTGTGGTTGATAAACATTTCCCCTCTCTTAAGGGAAGATCATGTACAGAAACAAGCACATGTAAATAATTTACCAAGATGTAATAACCTATAAATAACAAGCCTAGTAAATAATGAATTAATGCAACTGCTGATTCATAGGTAAATGTCTCTTGTAAAGCAGCATTTTTTATGGATTTTACAGCTTAGTTAATATCCACTCATATTTCATTAGGACGGTTAAGGTGAAGCATTGGGGTAATAATCTGGATATATTTGAAAGTGATATAGCACATATCAGGAGCTCAGACAGAGCTTGGGGAGCTGCCAGGATCTCTTCCTTTCAGCCAGAGCCTGAAGGGTTCTTGTACTGGACCTTACTCTTTTCCTACTCCCAAGGTTTCAATTTGCCCAGCTCCTCTGCATAAGCCTGAGATTCTGTCTTTTCTGAAACCATGGGCAGGGATGGAGGTAGAGGTAGCTATGGTCCAGTGGAGGTAATGGGGACAGAAATCAGTTTGGTCTACTAGACAGAGCCAGATTTTCTGAGATACCAAGACATAATTACACAGGCTCTGCAACTTGAACTCTTGGTATTTTGATCTTTACTCTATCGCTTACTAAGTTTGTCACTTAAACTCTCTGTGGTTCAGTTCCCTCATCCGTAAAACAGGGATAATAATAGTATCTATGTCTTGGGTTCTTATGAAGATGAAATAGGTTTATATTGTCAAATGCTAGAAAATCACTTGGCACATACCATAGGCTTTTTAACTGTTAGCTGTTATATTCATTAAAACATGACTCTTTTAGACTCTGTATTTTGGCTTTCTCCATCCCCAGCATTGGACTATGAGAACGTAGCTCCTTGGTGGGTTAGAGGGCCTGGAATAGGGATCACACAAATGATGAATTTTTTCCCCGAAGAATGAGAATAGGAAGCAAAAGCTGTAATTGCACTAGAGACAGGAAAAACTGCTTTTGACTAACTTTCAGTTATTAAAATTAAGAAATGTTCCTTTATTTAAAAAGGGTTTTTGGGAGGGAACTGGCAAGCATTATCAGTCAAGTCACATTAAAAAGGAAATTTGAATTTCCTAATCAAAGCTTATTTGTTACATGGAACTAATGCAGAAAGGATGCTATTGTTTCCTACTTGCAGTGACATTGGGTGTCCTGGGACACAGAGCTTAGATATGGGGCATCCCCAATGTTCTACTTCTTGACGAGAGTGGAGTAAAGTAAACATCTTATCCTTTACACTGTCACTTTAACACTGTAAACCCTACTACCAGCTTAGTAGCCACTCAATTTTGACTGAAAGGAAAAGCAGCTCAGGCTTTTGCTCCAACTGTGGCTGATTACAGGCCACTGACCATGCCCCATTATCCCAAATAACCCTATTGATGACCAGAGCAAGCATTCATACTTTATACAGCACCATGGATTTAACGCACTACAGCAGCCATCTGAAGCTCCCCTTGCTCTCCCCTCCTTGGATTATTCTGCCATTTTTCTACATGCCAGCCTTGTGGTTTGGTCTTCAGCTTGCTCTGTCTGTATTCTCCATGTGTTACATGGACTTCCTCAGATGCCTATGAGGAACGCCACTATTCCTTTCTTCCTTTCTCTATATCCTGGGTTTTAAAATCTTTGTGGATCTTTCCTGGTTCTCTGTCTGCCCCCTCCCTCATAATCTACCCTAGCTTTAGGTTAGACCCATGGCAGTGACCAACTTTTTGCAATTTACGGTAGGTATGATCACCTTGGCTTGGACCCTGTTTGTTGAGGACTTTCATCTCTCTGTTTTGTCCAAAGACAACAGCAAGAAAGCAGGAGGACTTTGGATTGACAGGATTGGACTTTCTCAAATACTTTCTTAAATGCCTAATATTAAAGAAATAGAGCCTGATTTTCTTCAAGAGACCTCAGGGACTTCCGCCAAGATGGCAGTGTAGGTGGTCGCACTCGCTGCCCGCACATCCAGAATGTCCATACAATTAATGCAGTAGCAAAAATTTAAACAACCAGAACGGACAGAATCGAACTGAAGGGAAGTCCGACACCCAGGAGGTAGGAGAAGACAAACATCCAGGCCGGTGAGCGGGGCAGAAACGGGCGGAGGAGGCAGCGCGCACGGAGGGTCTCACTCACGCCGCGACTTACTTACGCCGCTACTCAGGCCGCCAGTGCCTGAACA
>PVJI01028865.1:0-15978 GCA_004026765.1 Micronycteris hirsuta
TAGTTATATTCTTTTTGATTACTTTGTTTTGAGAGTAATATTTTGTTTGTATGTATCTAATTTTGTCAAGAGTAAACTTGCCTCTACTGTAAAACAGTTAGTATACTTTTAGTAGACTTCTGATCTCCTTGAGCACGTCTCACTCTTTTTAAATGTAACCTTGGGATTTAGGTCTAGATTATTTATGCTAACTTACTACTTTTTATATTCTATTTATAATAATTTTTTCAGTTACTGTTGACATATAAGATTATATCAGTTTCAGGTGTACAACCCTGTGATTAAACATTTATATGCTTTATGAAGTGATCACCCTGATAAGCCTAGCACCTATCTGACACCATACAACAATAATATAATTTTCACGTTGTTTTATCTAGAATTATCATTATCGAGATTCATTTCTTGTTACCATTCAGTGTTTTTATTTATTTATGTATTTTTAGAGAGAGGAGGGAGGGAGAGAAACATTGATGTGTGAGAGAAATATTGACTGATGATTGCGTTTTGTGCTCCCCCAATTGGGGACCTAGCCCAAAACCCAGGCATGTGCCCTGACCGGGAATTGAGCCAGTGACCTTTTGGTTCATAGGCCAGTGCTCAATCCACTGAGCCACTCCAGCCAGGACACCTTTCAGTGTTTAATGTTGATATTTTTAGACAATCATTTTATACCATTAATCCTCTATTTCTGAGGTCCTCCTATTTTTTTTCTCTTCATTTCTTTCCTCTCTGGGGTATACCTTAAAATAACTTTTTAAAGGGAAGCATGGATAGCATGTTTTTCTGAGCTCTTGCCTACCTGGTACAAATGGGCTGAGTGTGGGTTATAATTCATTTTGGAGTAGGGATTTGAAAACTGTTTGATGTTTGTTCCTTCAGAGAAATTTTGTTTTCTTTAGATTGCTGCGTGAATGCAGCATTAAACCCTATACTCATACAATTTCTAAAATTTCTTAATGTGAGGGTGGATTTTAATTGAGTTAGCCTGGAAACCAGTGGACTTATTCAACCTGTGTTTTCATGAATCTTTTCCATCTGCGCGCATTTAATTTTTATTTTATCTTTGATTGTTGCTTCGATTTCTCTGGTTCTAATGCCACTTTCAGAAATGCTACCTACACATTAGCTTGTTAATGTCTTCTAATTTTCTCATGGTTGGAATCTTTTGCCTCTCTCTTTGCAGTCTGGGAGAACATCTCACATTACTGTTGTGATTTTTCTGCTTTATCAAATCTGCTTTTTTTACTGTCTGTCCTGTGTATTTTGATTCTGTGATTATGTTTTTAGTTTTCATTAAATCTTTTTAGAAATCTGATCCATTTTTATTTCATTCTATCCTTTATCTCACTGGGTCATATTGTATTTGTTATCTTTCCGAATTGGCCATCTGTCCTCGTGGTTTCCTGCTTATTTCATGGATGCCAGATCTCTGTGCTCTGGTGAGAACAGAAAACGGTTTTTGGAAATTTTCTTCTGTATCTTGCAGTAGATTATTTCTGGGGTCTTCAGAATAATCTTCCTTTCCCTTGTTCTACATTGTTCCCCGCCCCGCACCCCCCAACGCCTATAGCTGTTTTTTTTTTTTTTTAACTAGTTAACCTTCTAAGTATCTGAACATTCAAGGCCCTGGCCTTCCCCCAGCCCTGGTCCACGTGTGTTTGTGTGGTGATGGTCAGCTTCACAGCTAGAGGGCGATGTGATGTGAATAGCTCTCCATGTGATTTCTAGTTTCATAAACATTCATCTTTTTTTTTTTTAATTACTTTATTGTTGTTCCTCAACTGAGGGTGATTTTGTCCCTTAAGGGACATGTAGTAATGTCTGGAGACACTTTCAGTTGGTACGAATTGGGGAGGGGTACGCGTGCTACTGGTGTCTAGTAGGTAGAGGCCAGGGATGCTGCAGACACCCTACACTGCATGAGATACTCCAAACAAGAAGGAAGGATGTGGCCCCAAGTGTTAATAGAGGCCAGACCGAGAAGCTCTGCCCTACGACACTCTGTTCTGCTAAGATGGCCTTTCATCCTAGTCTCTCCACCTTTCTTTCTGATACTCTGAGTCAATGGAACACATGTAAAATCCAATTTTCAGCATATACAGGGGTTGACCAAAGTCAGGTTTATAAGTTGTATGTGAGTTTATTCTTATTATTTATTAATTGTATTACTTATTTGTATTACAATTGTAACCTTACTTTTCCCACCCCCGTATGGCCACCAGAAATCCTTTTTTATTTCTTTTTCAGATTGCATTATTTTATGTGTAAGAATGACATGTTCCAGGATGCAGTTTACCACGTCCAGCTCTCCCTGCTCCGTGCCCACAGAGGTGCTGTCCTGCAAAGGAGGAAGCAGCGGGGCACTGGGAGTAGCGGGCTGAGAATGGGTACAACAGGGAAGGGCTTTGTGCATCCATTCAGTCCTCTGGCAGATACTTGTCTACTGTGCCAAGTACCAAGCACCATGTACCACGCACTGTGCTCCAGCCTTCTCAGAAGGCCGTGTCCATGTGACAATGAGGTGGCTGTGCGGTGGCGAGCCTGTCTCTGAGCAGACCCTTTATGGAGTTTCATGAGACAAAGCCTGGCTATCTGAGACAAGGCTTTGGTAGATTTTTCTCCAGCTACGTCAGCTGCCTCACAACTAGTAAACATTGCCACTGGATTCGCTCTTTGTTTTTCTCATTATAAATTTCTGTGTTCCATCTGTCTTCCTGATATTTTAGTGGAAAGTTGACAAAGGCTGCCTCAGGGCTAATAAGCAGATGCATTTCAGAGTTTGGTTTGATTTTGAAGAAGTACATGTTATGTCTCCCCTACCAAATGCTTAGCTCCTTAGAAGTGGGAACTCCATTCTGTTTGTCTTTGTAACCTTTATGAAGTCCTGTACCCAGTGATGTTTGGCAACTAGTTGTTCAGTGCTCATATTTTATCTGCAGTTGCAACAGAAGGACTGGAGAGGTTCTACCACTTTTCTCTTTGGAACGTACAGTGTGGCGGAAGTGAGCATCCGTGATCGGGCTTGAGAGATGGGGGCTGTAGAGAACCTGGGCAGTGTTGCCTGCAGATCTGATACGGGCATTTCCACCGTCATCTCTGCAGAACATTTTAAGCTGCTTTCCCAACATCATCTGCAGAAAAGCCCGTATGAGGGCCAGCAGCAGCAGCAGCAGTTTTAGCTGCTCCCCTTTTGTATTTTATTGGAGAGAAACGTATTAACTCCAGGACCATCTGGCCAATGAGAAGAAGCCAAGGCATCCACCATAAATGTGGAGACAGATCATCTTTAGATAGCCAAAGAATAACCTCTTTCTCTGCTCTTGGCTGTGTCTGAAACTCCCTCCCTTTCTGAGTGAGCCCTGCAGCAGTGACACCAGTGGCGTGACATCTGGGCCCCTCAGGGAAGCGTGGCATGGGGACGTTATATAATGCAGTGGGCTAGACGGTCTTTAGGGCATGTCTGCAAAGCACTAGAGCACAGGAGCTGAGGAAAGACAGCAGGGAGGGTGAAGGGCAGGTAAACCTCTTTCCCAGGTGAAGGGGAGAGAGCGCATCTGGTTATCCCAAATACCACCTTTCTGTGCACTTCCCTCTGAGAAAACCTGTTTAAGGGCCCATGGCTCACTTCCAGGGCCACGATGTCCATTTCTAAGTACTTGCCCTAGTGGATATGATCTTGGACTTGGGTTTAGAAATCCTGGTTTTGGTCCTGACTATCACTAATCAAGTGTTTGACCTTGGATGAACTCCTTTTCCCTCTCTGGTCCTCAGTTGCATCATGTGTAAGTAAGGAGACTACAGAGAGAATGCACGAAATTCTCTGTGACATGGAGAGGCATTGCCTGTCATCAGACAGACATGAGTTTCTAGTCAGCAGCTTTGGCGGGCCGGTAAGAGCTTTGTCACACTGGTGAGCAGATGCAAGCTGAGAGTCCGGCAGCTGCAGAACCCACGTCTGAGCAAAGCTGCTTCTCTTGCTCTCTCTCTCTTCAATTCCCTTCCTTCCTTCTACCCCTAGCACGTTGCACATGTGAGTGACTGCACCCCAGTGCCTCTTATGCGCTGCCCTGCAAGTCACTGACAATCCTGAGTATGCCTCAGTCCCAACCCTGTCACTTTGATTTTTAAGGACCAGAGTCATCCTCACATGGTGGGGTATCAGGGGCAGTCACCATTATAAAGACAACACTAATATATCATAATAATGATATTATGGTAATGACTATCATTTACTCTAAGTACTTACTGTGTCAGGAATGGTACCAAGGGCTTTACTTAAATAACCAATCCTAATAATGGCCAGCGCTTATTAATACTTATTAGGCACCAGTGCCAGGTGCTGTTGTAAATACTTTACATATGTATCAAATCACTCAATCCTCACAACCAGCCACCTGTTATTATTAGCCCTTTAGAGATGATAAAACTGAAGCACAGAGAGGTTATGACTTTCCTCTGAAGGAAACGAGGTCACACAGCTAGTAAATAGTAGAGCTGGGCTTAAACCACATAATCTGGATACAGAGTCCCTGCTTTTATCCACTGCATTATACAGGCTCCATTGTCCTTTTTAGTTCTCCTCTCAACCCCGTGAAATTGCGTCAAATTTAATTGCCCTTAGAGAGAGGATGTACCTTGCTTTAGGTCACACAGCTAGGGCTTGGATTTAAACTCAGGTATGCGTGACTTGAAGTCCAGCTTTCTAATCCCTAGATTTTGTCAACAAATTCTGCTCTGCTGGAATACCCCATCAGAGAGCTCTGTCTGATTTTGTCAGGCCACTGGTCAGATGAGAGACTTGAGGCCCAGAGAAGTGAAGTAGCTTGCTCAAGGTCACACAGGACTCCCTACTTCCTTCTCCAGTTCCTGATCATTCATCTGAGACCACCTTCCCATTCCACACTGAGAGAGGAGGCTAGACATGGACATATTTATAGCAGCAAAAATACAGTGAGGGACATTCTCACTCTGCTGTAAAGGACAGACATGAGATACCTTTTCTGGAGGCAGTCTGATAAAGGGAGAGGAGGACAACGCGAAGACATCGGGTTCCCGGGTGGGAGGAGAGGGCGTGATGGATTGCGGAGAAGGCGGAGGCTGAGGCGGCTGACGTCAAACCTGCCGCTGCACTTTAACTGGGGACTGGCCTCATTTAATGCACACCTTTTCTGCATTGAATCAATTTCCCTCTGTAAATGTGGGTTTCCTGCAGCAGAGAGACATTTCCAACCCGGCCTCATTGCCAAGAGTCCAGAGAGGAGGGAGGGGGGTTAGATCTCAGTCCATCTTGTTGGAGGCGGTGGAGCCCCTTCTCAACGCGGAGACAGCCGCACGGGCGCTGGGGGGGACGCGTGGGTTGGGTAGCTGCAGGGATGCGTCAGATGGGTTGCTGGGCTGCGATTGGGGTCGAGGGCAGAGCTGAGGCCCCTCGCCCCCCATCCACCACCCCCCTCTTTGCCTGGCAGCCCGGTTGCTTTTGGTCCAGGAGGAAGCGGGGACTGGGCACTGCCCTCCCAGCGATGCCTGGATTGGAAGAAGGGAGAAAGGAGCGTCGCAATGCAGAGGCAGCTAAGGCGGTCCTCTGGGCTCTCCTGCCGGGGCGGAGGCCCGCAGAACAGAGAGGGCGGGTGACCTTTCAGGAGCTGGGCAGCTGGTCAGCAAGGGCAGACATTCAACCCATTTTCTTTTATGGGGCAGGAGGTAGGTTGGGGGTGGGGTGTCAGAGCATTATTCCCATAGAGCTGGGATGACTCGGAATGAGGCGGAGGTCAGGGATCAGGCAAGCGCTGATGATGTCAGGAATGGTTGACCTCCAGGACTTGGTTTATTGGGGCATTTTCCCGTCACCATAGCGACCCTGAGGTATTTTAGACTAAAGAGTGGGGGAGGGGAACAAGGATCCTTTCTGTTCAGGGGGCTGGGAAAATAAAATAAGTGCCTAAGAATTAAATTTGCAGTTAAGAGAATGGGGTTTGCCTTCCCTCCACTGCACCCGTTTGCTCTGTGACCCGTGTGAATCGTGTTCGTCCCGGGACTGTGTGTGATGGGCATACCTGCTGCTCTCTTCCCTCACAAGGTCGGCACCAGGATCAAGCAAAGCTCATCACAAACAGGGATTTGATGTAATATCGCAGTCCTGGCAAACCCCACGCCCGCTCCCCGTGGAGAGCTGTAGAGTGACAATAGAGAGACCTGGGGCCAGAGAAATTTCACATCTCCCTGACCTCGGACTCATCTGTGCCCCTCACAGGGCATTTCCCGGGAGGCCTTATACAGGTAATGGCAGAGCCAGGATGCGTTGTCCAGGTCACATGTCGTGACGTGATGAGCAGCGACTAGAATCCCAGCCTCCAGTTCTTGGGGTGGGGCCGTACCTGCAAGATAATATTGCATACCCGGAGGGTCTTTCAGACCAGCGCAGAGATTTCCATGTGCCCCTGGCACAGTTAGCTCAAGTGACTGATTCTCAGGGACACTTGATGCTAACCCGTAATTGACACCATGATTGACCAGAAAATGGGCACTAGACCCAGGGAAGCGTGAAGCTGAAGGAGAGAGCAGCTCGCCCAGACCCCTTGTTTCCTTGTAAAACTGGCTGCTGTTTAGTTATCTACTATGTGCTCGTGCTGTTTGTATTCTTTTAAAAAAGATTTTCTTTATTTTTAGATAGAGGGGAAGGAGAAAGAGAAGGAGAGAAACATCAATGTGTGGTTGCTTCTCATGTGCCCCCTACTGGGGACCTGGCCTGCAACCCAGGCATGTGCCCTGATTGGGAATTAAATTGGTGACCCTTTGGTTCACAGGTCTGCACTCAATCCACTGAGCTACACCAGCCAGGGCTGCTGTTTGTATTCTTTAGGGGGATCAGCTCATGTAATTCTGTGAAGTCAGGATCTTTATTCTGTTCTCCAGCAGTGAGGAATTTGAGTCATAAAGAGGTTAAGTTGGGCACAAGGTCACACAGCTAGAAATGGAAGAGTCAGAATGGACGAGCCCAGGTTGGGAACACTGTTGGCCCAGGTTATCCAGCCAGTGACAGAGCGGGGCCAGCAGCACAGAATTTCAGAGCTGGAAGGAACTTGAGGGCCCCTCAGCGTCAGCCCCCTCCTTGTATAGATGAAGATGCTGAGGTAGAGAGACAGTAGGCATCCCCAGAGCAAGTCACTGGCAAAACTGGGTGCTGACTCAGGCCTCCCAGCGATGGGTTGGCCAGCACCCTTTCTCTGACTGAGGCTCCCCTAGTCCAGTTCCATGGCTCCATTAAGTCACCTTCCTAGGAAATTAGGAAAAGAGACCTGATAACAGCTCTCCTCTAAGGACCCACGTGAGACCTCTTATATGGGGACTTTTCAAAAGAGACGGGTCATTAGGCCAAGAATGGTGATGTGAGCAGAAACCCCACAACCCATGTCAATGGGGATTCCCATCAGAGACCCACCTTGCAGATCCCGCTGCCTGCCCAGCCCAGATGGACAGAACAACTCAGAGCGTAACAACCACAGAGGCAGGCATGACCAAACGAGGGTTTCAACGGTAAAGGCACGGTGTGCCTAGCCGCCCGCCCCCGCCCGGTGCTACCATGAACCATGAGGTGGGAGCTGGGCAAAGAGTTCAGCTCATCTTGATTTCTCTTCACGGGAACATTTTGCCAGACTGGTGTGCAGTGTGCAAAGATGTGAATTTTTACATGTAGCCCGCTGTCTATCTCTATTTCCATCCATGTTGATTCAAAAGATCATGTTTGTTAGAGACTTATGGTCTTTTCAAAGATAATTTTGATGAGGCATTGTTGGACTTCAGAAATTAACTCTATCTGTGAGCACTCCTGAAAGGGCTTTCTTTGCTGCCCAAATGGCTGTGAAGCCCGACCACCACGGCGTCTGATCATCCATCATTATTCACTTGTTTAAGGCAGTGAGGACTCATGTGAAGCAAAACCTCAGTAAATCATAAATACTTTAGCATGAACTGGTTTTCGAAAAAACTTAAAACCTGCAGGTATGGGACATGGCACAGATGTATTTTTTTAATCCTCACCCAAGGATATATTTATTGATTTTAGAGAGAGAAGAAGGGAGAGAGAAATATTGATCTCTTGCCTCTCGTATGCACCCCAACTAGGTATGTGCAGCCTAGGTATGTGCCCTGCTTTGGGAGAAGGGCAGGCTCTTTTACCTCCCTAGGTATGTGCCCTGACAGGGAATTGAACCCACAACTTTTTGGTGCACAAGACAATGCTCCAACCAGCTGAGCCATCTGGCCAGGGCAACACAGATTAATTTTGCTTATGAGAGATAAATGAAGAAAGAGGGGGACTGTGGAAGACTAGGGTAGCAGGCTAAACGAGGAGATGGCAGGGTGTAAACCAACCTTCCCCGTTTGGTTTCCCTCAGGGAAGCCCTGCCAGTGCCCGCCCCAGACACTTTTGTTCATCTGTGTCTCCTTCTGTCCCTAAAACTAGCACCTGACATTTCAGTCCAAGTTTTTTTTTTTTTGTTTTTGTTTTTTTTGCCATTCCTTCTGCTTTGGGAACCGAATTACTCCCAGTTGCAGGCAATGATTTTTAATTGTAATTACTCCTTTGAGTAGATAATACAAACTGTGAAAGCTCTTCTGAGAAGTATGCACACCTCTCTGAAGTTTTACCCAGAGATCCAGAGGTCCTCCGGCCTTAAGGCTAGAAGCCTCGTGTCCATCTAGTGGAACGTATAATGAATGCGGAGGTAGGGAGTTAGGTCCTAGCTCTGGTTTTTACAAGTTCTCTGGTGTGTATATTTGGAGAAATCTCATCTCTGTGCACGAGTTTTTCTATTTACAGAATCGGGGGATGACCCCCCATGAGGTGGACTGGGCAGTTCAAACCCTAATCTTCAGAGAAGCTCCCGGGGAAGGAACTGAGGCAGAAATGACTTCTCACTAGTCATTCTTGAGTCTGAGCTGCCTCTGGCCGCTCAAGTTCTCCCTGGCTAACGCTGGAACTCTGAAGGGCCCAGTGCTATCTGGCTGGTCCTCTTAGCTCTTTCTGCAGTGGGAGGGAGCAGCGAGGCTTCCCTTTGGGGTGGCTCTCAGTGGCCCTGAACAAGCTTGGATATTCATGCGCTTCCTTCTGCCTCCTGCATTGTTCAGTCTTCCCAGCTGCCTTGTCGGCCCCCCTGCTCCTTTGGGAGAAGGGCAGGCTTTTTCACTGCTGGGTGGAACAACTTGGTTTTGTTGAACTCCTCAAGAAGAATGGTGCCCGGGTTGAAGAGGCAGGAGGCAAAGAGAGACTGGGGGAGGAGGGCTCTTCTAGTTCAGTTGTGGCCCTTTTGAGAGGTGAAAGGAAGATTTATGATGCCATTTGTCAGCTTGAAGATGGATGGAGGTCCCCATACGGTGAACTCCGTGTTTGAAGTGAGAGGTTATGGTGATAAATGGGGCCCCCGGAGATGTAGCTGTTGGTGGTGGGATCACCCCTCTTACCGGAGATGGTTCCCAAGCCCCCTCCCTCCACTCCCTCTCCCAATGGGCGTTCTTTGTTTCTCTGTGAGTCTATCATTCTGTTTTGAGCATGGGCAACTACTGACTGATCATCCGTGTTCATGAAGGGGAGTGTCGTCCTGCTGAGAAGTCTTTCATGTTGGTGTCCCGAAACAATGAAGCAAGGGGAATGGCAGAAGCAGTTTATTTTCAGCTTCTGGATTCCCATGTTTTGCTCGAACTATTGGGAACAGCCTATATGCGTATGATCAGCCCTTATTTGATGTCTACCTTTGATCTCCCTTCATTTAGGCTATCCAACCAGGAGCCAGAGGACACGGAGGAGCCTGGAAATACTCTCAAAGAGTGCCCCCACGATGCTAGATGGGGCACTACTCCTGGGGAATGATCTAGGGGAGCAAGGACTCTGTGATCAAAGACATTTGAGAAATGCTGGGTATACATTGTGGCTGTACCAGGTTTAAATGCACACTGGCACAGGGAAAGGTTGGTCCTGTAATAAAGAACACAGTTTGAGTTTAGACTTTTCTGTCCTTTTGGTCACAGGGCCCTTGTTTTTTGCATGGGACTTACTAACCACTTCCCCCAGACTACGTGTAATTCAGAACCTACTTTGGGAAGCCTTGATATTAGCAAGGTGAATCGGCAACAACTGAGGATCGAACCAACTCAGTCCCCCTGGCGGAGTATAGGTTAGATGGTGTTTGGTCCAGCATGGCTGTAATGTTGATGGATGACTTCTGCAAACTTTGCATGTCTTGGTTTTTTAATAATCCTGCTACGTAGAGTGGATCCTGTTTAAAATGGCCCTTAATGGAGTGTGATCATAAATGGATCTATTGTTTGAAACCTTTTTATTGAGGTATAACTGACACATAATAAACTGCACGTATTTAAAGTGTACAGTTTGACACCTTTGGGCGTAGGCCCACATCCATAAAACCATCACCTCAGCCAAGGTAATGAACATACCTGTCACTCAAAAAGGTTCCTCATGCCCCTTTTTAATCTCTCCTTTCTGTTCCCCATCCTTGTGCTGCCTCCCTCTCTGCTTACCCCAAGGTGCCCACTTTGGGTAATTTCTGTCACTATGGAGTAGTTTGCATTTTGTAGAGTTTTGTGTAAATACAATTTTAAAGTATGTACTTGTTTTCAAGTCTGGCTTCTTTCAGCATAGACTCATCCACGTTGGTGTGTGTGTCAGTAATTCATGCTTTATTATTGCTGAGCGGTGTTCCCTTGCATGGAATTTGTTTTTCCGGTCATCTGTTGGTGGACATTGGGACTGTTTCCAGTTTTCAGCCATCACATATAAAACTGCCGTGAATATCTGTGTACAAATCTTTATATAAATGTATGATTGCGTTTCTGGGACATACCACATTGTATTATCCTTTCTGTATATTATTGGATTAGGTTTGTTCAAAATTTCCTAAGAAGTGTTGCATCCACGTACAGGAGGGATATTGGTTGTTTCCTTCCCTGTTTGTCTTTTCTGGTTTTGGTATTAGAGCAAGGCTGTTCTTGTAAAGTGAAATGGGAGGTAGTCCCTCCTCTTCTGGTTCCTGAAAGAGTTTGTGTAGAAGGGGTATTATTTTTCAAAGGTTTGGTAGAATATACCAGTGAAGTCATCTGAGCCTGGAGGTGGTAATTTTTTTTTGTGGGAAATGTTTTAATTATGAATTCAATTTATTTAATACATGCATGGCAGTTGAGGTTTCTGTTTCTTCTTGAATAAACTTTCATAGTTTGTGTCTGTCAAGGAGTTTGCCTCTTTCATCTAAATGATCAGATTTATTGGCATAAAGCTATTATAACATTCCCCTACTTAATATCTGTAGAGTAAATCTATAATGATATCACTTCCCTCGCTCATGATTTTGGTAATTTGTGAGTTCTCTCTTTACCCATTGATCAATCAGTCTGGCTAGAGGTTTATCAGTTTTATTGATCTTTTTAAAGGAGAAGCTTTTGGTTTTATTAATTTTCTCTCTTTATTTCTATTTCCTATTTTATTGATTTCTGCTCTGGTTTTTATTATTTCTTATTTAGTGGAAACAGGTAATTGATTTTCTTCTTTCTGGTACTATAGCTATTTAATGCTATTCATTTCTCTCTAAGTATTGCTTTAGTGGCAACCTATAAATTTTGATGTGTTTTTAATCTTATCCTGTTCAAATATTCATGGCAACTTTATATGTAATAGCTAATTTCCATTTAGATTTTTCTCTGACCCGTGAGTGAGTTAGAAGCATATTAATTATTTCCCAGACCTCTAGGTATTTTTCAGATATATTTCTGTTATTGATTTCTAATTTAATTTCATTATATGACTTGAATCCTTTAAAATTTATTGTGACTTGCTTCATGGCCCAGAATATGCCCTGTCTTGAAAAATGTCCCATGTCACCCTGACTAGAATATGTGCCCCGCGGTTTGGGTTGGGGTGTTCTCTAAATGCCAATTAGGTCAAGTTGTTGCACAGTTTTGGTGGAGTTGTCTGTCTCCTTCCTGGGTTTCAGTCTACTTGTTCTGTGAATTACTGGGTCATTTCAGTAAGGGCACTGAGTGAGATCTCTGAGTATGATTGTGCATTTAACTGAGTGAGATCTCTGAGTATGATTGTGCATTTAACTGTGCATTTTATGGAAACTTACTTTATTTTCCCTTCTGTGTTAGCCTCCTAAGGTACTGCATCAACCTTAAAAGGGCACAGGAAAGGGCATGTTCTTATTATTTAAATTTCTTTAAAAGATAACTGACTTTTCAGACAAAAACAATTGTGGAGCTTGTAACAAGGAATAGTAAGATCTAGGACAACACTGGCTAGGACAAAGTGCACTGTTGTGAGTTTCCTGTACTGTGTGTGAAGTGACATGGCCCCACTCGAAGGTAGACTGTAATAAATTAAAGATGGAAAATACAATCCCCCATAAGCAACTTCTAAAATAGCAAAACAAAGAGGTATGGCTTATAAACTAAGAACGAGATCATTAAAAATAATTAATGCCAAAAAAGGCACAAATAAAGAAGAAAAGGAGAATAACAAGTGAGAAGAATTTAAAAAAAAACAGTAAGAAAGTAGATTTAAATCTGACTGTGTCAATAATCACATTAAGCATAAATAATCTGGGTCCCCAATTAAAAGATAGAAATTGTCAGACTGGATTATAAAAACAAGACCTGACTATCTGCTGCCTACAAGAAATCTTTTAAAATATGAAGACATAGATGGGTTAAAAGCAAAAGGATAGATAAAAATATATTATGCTAATATGCATCAAAAGAAACCTGGAGTGGTTATTGATATCATACCAAATATATTCTAGGGCAAATAATATTACCGGTGATAAAGAAAGTCACTTCCAAATAAGTAAGGGTAGATTCATTCAGAGAACGTAACAAGTCAACGTGTCTACGCACTTAGGAATAGAACTTCAAAATACACAAAGCAAAAATGGACAGACCTGAGAGGAGAATGGTAAAACTCCTTTTTTGGATCCTGTCTGGAGTCACAGCTGAAAAAAAAATAGTAAGAAAAATATCTCATATATTTACTCACATAATCACCGTTTTCAGTGCTCTTTATTCTTTTGTATGGATTGTATTTTTCCATTTGCTGTTACTCTTCCTCTGCCCGAGGACTTCCTTTATGTAACGCGTCTCATAGGGCAGGTCTGTCAATGGTAACTTCTTTTAGGTTTTGTATGTCTGAGAGAGTCTTTATTTCATCTTCATTTTTAAAAAGCTGTTTTTGCTGGAAATTAAATTCTAGATTGATCATCTAAACTTACTGATCTACTGTTGCCTCGTTTGCATTTCTTCTGGTGAGGAATCTGCTGCCATCCTAATTTCTGCTTCTGTATACATAATGTTTCTTTTTTTTTTTTTTTCCCTTTGGTTACTTTTCAGACTTTTCTTTTTCTGTTTTGAGTATTTGATTCTGATCTGCCTCAGGGTAGTTTTCTTACTTATTTTTGTGCCTGAGGTTTGTTGAGCTTCTTGGGTCTATGTTCTGGGTTGAGTTGTGTACCTACAAAATTAGTATGTTGAAGTCCCAATGCTCAGTGCCTCCAGATGTGACCTTATTTGAAAATAAGGTTGTTGCAAATATAAGTAGTTAAGAAGATTGTTATTAGGGCAGGCCCTAATATAATATGAATTGTGCCCTTACAAATGTGGGAGATTTGCATATAGACACACACACAGGACAGTGTCATGTGAAGGTGAAGGCAGAGATTGGGATGATGCCTCTGTAAACCAAGGCAGGCCAAAGGTTGCCCACAAACACTGGACGCTGGGGGAGAGGACTGGAAGAGGCTCAGAGCCCTTGGAATGGGCCAGCCCTGCCGACACCTGAGTGCAGCCTTCCAGCCTCCAGAAATAGGAGACAGTGAATTTCTGTTGTGTAAGCCACCTGGTTTGGGGTGCTTTGTTATGGCGAGCTCTGAAAACTGATATAGTCAGTTTATAGTTTTCATAAACAATAGATATATTTCGGCCATTTTAAAAAAATTATTGTCTCTCCCACCCCCCTCCCCTCTCAGGAACCCTCAGTACGTGGATGTTAGGCTTCCTAAAGTTTGGTTTGTTTTTGAACCTTTTTTCTCTGTTTCCTTTTATCCAAGTCAACTTGATATACAAGTTTGCCAGTATTTTCTTCTGCAATGTCTAATCTGTGATTATTCCCATTCAGTATATTTTTCATCCCAGATATTCTAGTTTTCATGTCTAGAAGTTTGATTTTAGTCTTTGGAAAATGTCTTCCACATCACTAATTAACACCTTTACTTTTTCTCCTAGTTTTTTGCACATATGGAATATAGTTACAATGTTTCAATACCCTAATCTGCTAATTTTGACTTCTATGTCAGTATTAGGTTGGTTTTGATTGGTTGATTTTTTCCTCTTTATGGGTCATGTTTTCCTGCTCATTTGCATGCCTGGTGGAAAGTTTTGATTGGACAGTTGACAGACACTGCAAGTTTTACTTTGGTAGGTGCTGAATATTTTTGTATTATTATTATTATTTTTTTACTTTATTGTTGTTTAATTACAGTTGTCTGCATACGCTCCCCTCCCCTCTCCCTCCAATCCTACCTACCTTCTCTGCCTCCCTCCCCCCACCTTGGTTCTGTCCATTTGTCCTCTACAGTGGTTCCTGAAAACCCTTCTCCCCATTGTCCCCTGCCCCCTCCCCCCTGGCTATTGTTAGATTGTTCTTAATTTCAATGTCTCTGGTTAAGTTTTGCTTGCTTTTTTCTTTTGTTGATTATGTTCCGATTAAAGGTGAGATCATATATTTGTCCCTCACCGCCTGGCTTACTTCACTTAGCATAATGCTCTCCAGTTCCATCCATGCTGTTGCGAAGGGTATGTGCTCCTTCTTTCTCTCTGCTGAGTAGAATTCCATTGTGTAAATGTACCATAGCTTCTTGATCCACTCATTTGAAGATGGGCACTTAGGTTGTTTCCAGCACTTGGCTATTGTGAATTGTGCTGCTATGAACATTGGAGTGCATAGGTTCTTTTGGATTGGTGTTTCAGGGCTCTTAGGATATAATCTCAGCAGTGGAATTGCTGGGTCAAAAGGCAGTTCCATGTTTAGTTTTCTGAGGAAATTCCATACTGTTTGCCACAGTGGCTGCACCAGTCTGCATTCCCACCAACAGTGCATTAAGGTTCCCTTTTCTCCGCATCCTCTCCAACACTTGTTTGTTGCTTTGTTGATGATGGCCATTCTGACTGGTGTGAGGTGGTATCTCATAGTGGTTTTAATTTGCATCTCTCTGATGGCTAATGATGTTGAACATCTTTTCATATGTCTCTGGGCCCTCTGTATGTCCTCTTTTGAGAAATGTCTGTTCATGTCTTTTGCCCATTTTTTAATTGGGTTTTTTGTCTTCCTGGAGTGGAGTCGTATGAGTTCTTTATATATTTTGGAGATCAAACCCTTGTCCGAGGTACCATTGGCAAATATATTTTCCCATACGGTTGGTTCTCTTTTTATTTTAATACTATTTTCTTTAGCCCCACAGAAGCTCTTTATTTTGATAAGGTCCCATTTGTCTATTCTTTCCTTTATGTCCCTTGCTCTAGGGGACATATCATTGAAGATGTTGCTGCATGGAATGTCTGAGATTTTCCTACCAATGTTTTCCTCTAGGACTTTTATGGTGTCACGACTTATATTTAAGTCTTTTATCCACCTTGAATTTATCTTTGTGTATGGTGTAAGTTGTTGCTCAAATTTCATTTTTTTGCATGTAGCTGTCCAGATTTCCCAACACCATTTGTTGAAGAGGCTATTTTTACTCCATTTCATGCTTCTGCCCCCTTTGTCAAAGATTAATTGCCCATAGAGACTTGAGTTTATTTCTGGCTCTCTATTCTGTTCCATTGGTCTATCTGTCTGTTTTTATGCCAGTACCAAGCTGTTTTGATTACAGTGGCCTTGTAATACAGTTTGATATCAGGAATTGTGATCCCTCCTGCTTT
>PVJI01028866.1:0-15980 GCA_004026765.1 Micronycteris hirsuta
TGTGAGCTCACAAGGGCAATTATGTTCTCCTTTATCTCCCAGGTTCTGTCCCAGAGCCTGTTACACAGCCTCAGCCAGGAAGTAATTTGTAAAATGAGTGAACTCGGACCAGGATGTCTCAGGATGTCTCAGATTAGCCCTTGGCTAACTGCAATTTTGAGTTTAGTCAGTAGGTGGCAGAACTGACCAGTAAATTTTTTGGTGGACCTCAGGAGCTGATCCTAAGGGCACAGGGTGCACCTATCCTTCACCGTGACTTCTTGGAAGCTCTGCAGAGCAACCTGAAATGACAGGATCCTCTTCCCCACCATCCCCCCTCTCTTTATACAGGGGAGTCGACCAGGACCGGGTGTTCCCGGGTCAGTCAAGCCTGATTACTCTGGGTATCCCAAGTCTATTTCCCCCATCTGTCAGAGGAAGCTCTCATTTCTTGGTTCTCTTTTTCTGTTGAGAATTATTTTTCTCTTGAGCTAGAGGTTCCATATACATACAACATTTCAGTTAGAACTCCAACATATCTCTGGTTCTAGGGCTTTCCTTAAACCTTTTTAACAGCTGGAGGATTGAGTCTCATAAGGTGAGAGTCTAGGTCACAAAGCTCAGGCCTGGATGAAATGGAATCAGATGTGTGTGTGTTCCCTGTCCTTACCCTACTTCCTACCTTGGGGGGTTGGCAGCTGGGCACTGAAAGAATGTGGCAGAGGGACAGGTGACATCTAGCTTGGTCAGCTGTGGCTGGAACTAGCCTTCCCTTGCCCCTCCTGACAGAGAGCACCTTCCTTAATCCCCTCCCTGTACCCCGTCCACTGCCCACCCACTGTCCTCCATGGCCCATACCCTCCTCTCCAGGACAGTCTTCCCTGTGTTCCCCACTCCCTAGTTTACAAAAGAGGTTTGGGATTGGTTAGGTTTCCCCTGGCCTAAGTCTGTGTATTAGTCAGCTTGGGCTGCCTGCACAAGATACCCCATATTGGGTGGTTCGAGCACCAGATATTTATTGTCTTATAGTTCTGGATGCTAGAAGTCCAAGCTCAAGGGGCCAGCAGGGATAATTTCTAATGAGACCTCTCTGCCTGGCTGTAGACAACCCACTGCCTTCTCACTGTGTCTCCTACGGCCTTTCCTCTGTGTGTGTACGAAGGAAGACGTCTCTGGTGTCTCTTTCTCTTCTTACGAGGAGACCAGCTCTATCACATTAGGGCTCCATCTTTATGACTTGCTTATTTACAATTACCTCCTTCAAGGCTCTACCACTATATACAGTCACATTGGGAGTTAAGGCTTCAACATACAAATTTGAAGGTGGTGGGGAGAGCATGAAACTCAGTCCATAATACAGCGGATGTCTTAAAGCTGGAATAAACTGGGAGTGGGTCTGTTGTGCCTGGGCAGAGGGAAACCCGAAGGCAGCCTGAGAGCCGGGACCCAGCCAGGCCCAGCCTCCTGCCCTCCGCTCTCAGCTGCTCTCAGAGGTTTGACTGAAGGAATCCCTGATTCGACGTATGCCCACAGAGGGCACCCACAGGGCATTTGTGGACTCGCTGTGTACATGGGCATGCTGGCACACCTACTGTGACCGTTATCAAAGGACTCTTGGCTATAAATTTATTCTTCAATATGGGCTGTTAAACTACGGAATTCCTAGAAGCATTTCTTCTTTAAAGCGAATACTACAAACTTTCCCAATAGAGGGCGCTAGAGAGCCGCTGTAAGAGAAAGTGGCTCCTGCAGTTTTGGGAGGCAGCTCAGCGCGTCAGCCTTTGGGTGTGAGGAAAACACTGAGAGGTCTGCCCCAGGCCCAGCCCGAAGGCTCTGTCCTTGGGCGAGTGGGCAAGTGTGCCGCCTTGGTCTGGTCTGACCACGACCTCCCTGCAGCCCTCTTGACAGGTAAGCCCAGCCCGAAAGCTTTCTGCCCGCATCTCTGCCCAGTTCCCTCTGCTGATCTCCTCTCCCCGCTGTGTCTCCTGCAATCTTCCAGAAGCAGCAGCTCTTCGACAGGGACGTTATGCTTCAGGCGTGCCATACCCACGCCCACTCACTGCCCAGCAGAGCCGCCACCAGCTCTGGCTTGCTTCCCTGCCTGTGTTCCAGAAAGTTCTTTTTCTGTCCTGTGACTGCACAGCAGCTCTGACTAGGCCAGCTAGCACAGTTTTCTGCCACCCACTGGGTTCAACCATACCTTCTCCAATGAGGCCTGTGCCACAGAGAGCATTCTCATATCCTGTAGTTACCTTTTGTCATGGCCTCAGCATTCTTTATACTAAACTTCCCCCATTTAGATCACTTTGGGAGTCTATCTCATGACTGGCTCCTGAGTACTAAGTACAGGTGTGCTCATATATTTGCAGGAAGGGAGGTGTGATTTAAGGAAAGGCATAGAAACACATTCGGAGACTCACCTTTCCCCACGATGCACACACACACAAGTATGTGCACACAAATCCTAATGTCCGGTGTAGGAATACATGAAGTAAAGTACTGATGTAGTTGATCCATTGTTGCAGCAGCTCTCTGTGTCTCTGGTCTTGGAGGATAAAAGATGCCTCGTGAAACTGGATGTTGTGAGACATTCAAGATCTTCTCCTCCGAGGGGGCCATCCTTGCCCCCAGTGGGACCCAAGCTTGGCTGTTACACGCAGTTGGTCACAAGAATCAAAAGCGAAACAGCATTGAGAACAAGAGTCTTCCGCCCAGCTCCACAGATTTCTGAACCTCCTCTAAATCCCTTAGCATTTAACTGGCATAAAAGAAAGGGATTTGGTGACCTACTTGGTTAGAGCCCAAGCATTCGCTGGGCCGCCCTTGGGGTGAGCCTCCAATTCAGCGCCTCTTGGGGAGTGTCCTCCCTGTCACCAGAGCATTAGGCACGCTGAGCTGCTGTCTCTGTTTCTTCCACTCCTCTCTCTTCTGTATCTGTGTGATCGAGCCGAGCTGGTTTTGGGCATACAAAGCAGGAGCACAATCTATCCGACTCAGTTCTGCCTGTCAGAGAGCCTGCTGTTTTGTTGGTAATACCCTGAAATTGCCTCTTTTCACTCCCCAACTTCCGTTTCTCCAGGTGCCCAGCACTGGAAGGCTATCACTTTGCTCTCCCCGCTCTCTAAGGTGTTCTTCAGCTCTGCCCACGCTGGCAGACAAACTGACTAATAGGTTCATCCAATATGTGATTCTTTTCCATACTCCCAAGCAATTCTCTGACCCCAGCTGGGTGTTCCTGTCTCTGTGCATCTGGAGACAGCAGCAGACCCCAGGTAAAGATCTCTGCCCTACAAGTCTGCCTGTCCCCTGTCCACTTCAGACGCCAGTTGCAAATTCAGGACCTGCACTTCTGATTGACAGCTACAAATTGGAGATTTCTATGACCCCATTTTTGGATTCAATTAATTTGCTAGGATGGTTCATAGAACTCAGAGAAACGTTTACTTATGTGTACCAGTTTATTACAAAATAATGTAATTCAAGAAAAGCCAGATGGAATAAATCCATTGGGCAAGGAATGTGGGAATGAGCAAGGAGCTTCTATGCCCTGGTCCAAGGGTGCCAATCTCCCCAAATCATGTGCTCACCACCCCAGCAGCTCTGCGAACCCAGAACCCTGCCTTTTTGTTTCTTACTGGAGACTCCATTACATAGGCATGACTGATTAAATCATTGGCCATTGGTGATTGAACTCAATCACTAACTCGTCTCCCTACTCCACGATTTGGGGAGTGGAATGAGACTGAAAATTCCAAATTTGTAATCACAACCGTTGCTCCTCCTGGCAGCCAGCCCATCCTTAGGTCACCTAGGAACTCTTCAAAAGTCATCTCATTTACATAAAGTAAGACATTTTCTCTCTATTTTCATCACTTAGGAAATTCCAAGGGTTTTAGGAGCTCTGAGGCAGGAACAGGACAAAGAATGAATAATGAATTTATTATTATAAATCACAATATCACAGTTTGTTATTCCATGATTATGTCACGCCATTCATTTCATTATGTCTACTTTATCACTTTCATACTATCTCTTGTCTATTTATTTATACATATTGATTATATTTATTTATTTTAGAGAAGGGGAAGAGAGGGAGAAAGAGAGGGAGAGAAACATTGATGTGAGAGAGAAACATCAATCTTGTACATACCCTGAGTAGGGAATGAACCCACAACCAAGGAGAATCGAACTGGGGACCTTTTGCTTTATGGGACGATGCCCAACCCACTGAGCCACAGCAGCCAGGGCTGATTATGCTTATTTTAAGTTACTGGTCAGTCCCTTCTAATCATTCTGTGTTGGTGGGTGTTTATTTCTGGCCCTGTGGCCCTGTAGTGATGGAGGTGCGCACTCAGCCCTCTCCCTGTTCATCTGTGAGCTCCTCCTTGCTGGGGGTGCTGGGCTGTAACTGGTTGACTCTGCCTGGCCCTGCTCTGCATCCCTCCCAATGAGACAAAATAGGGGCCGAAGATGAACCCTCACAAGAAGCATCCTGGCCCCAGAGACCCAGGAATGAGGATGACTGGCACCAGGAGCTGCCACCCATCAGGAATGTGGTCGTTAGAGAAAAGCAGCCCTGGAGGGAGGCACACTGTCATTGGAAATCCAACCCTGGGGGTGGGGGTGGGGGTGGGGGGAGACATTCTCAGAGGGAACGTCTGAGAAGGCTCTGAGCTCCACACGTGTTCCGGTCAGCATGGCACAGCAGCAGGGCCCGCTACGCAACACAAACCAGGTCATTGTGTTATGAGATGCAAACATCACTCCAAACTCTGATCTGGACTTAGGCAAGTACATCAGTCTGAGAACCACAGAAATGAGAATGTGTGCCCCTCCCGGCTAACACGAGCATCTGTTGCTCCTTTACAACATTCGGCTTTGCCTTGTTCCATTTCTCTCTCCTCTTTGATTAACTGTATTCAGATAACTCGGTTACAGAATTATCTCAGCTTCTTAACAGGATCCTATGCAGCATAGATGTCTGTTTCTTAAAACTGCCCCCCAAATCACCTAACACACAGCCAAATCTCATACAAATCCTCCTGACAAACTGTTCCTAAGAGGTCATATGGTTCGCCATTGTATGCAATATCCCTGTATATAATAAGCATGACATTTAAATAAACTGAAAGGAAGCAAATCCACTTTATTTGACATTAGGCACACTTGTGGTGGTTTTTGCCTGGAGGACCGTAGCATTTCCCATTTACTGTCATTGTCTCATTCACAGTATTTCTGTGGGAAAGAGAAAGGGGTTCAAAATCTTATTTTATAGGTGTAAAAACCAAGGCCCAGTCAAAAATATGTGGTTTGTCTAAACTCACAGTTATAAGCCCAAACCAAGCCTCCTATTTCTAAATCTGCCTCCCAAAAGAGCCACCCAGAAATACTGCTTCCCAAGAAGACTCCTGCACGGTGATGCTGGGAGCAACGCAGGCCCCGGCTGGGTGGGCTGCGTGCCATGCACCCTGAGTGTGGGCCTGGAAGGGCATACCACCGCACAACCAAAGCAGCGGAACCCTGCTGCACAGATGAGCAAGTTGAACTGAAGGAGATGGGACTTAGCCAAGGTCACAGAGCTGGGAAGTGGCAGAGCTGGGACTCCATCCCCAGAAAGAGGAAAGGGGGTGTAGAGGGGCAGTCAGCCCTCCCCCAGGTCAGATAAGAAGTGTCTCTCAAGCCTCTTGAGGTGAAGTGTATGCCAGAGTGGAGGGGATTCTGGGAAGGATGGAAAGGACCTTAAAGGTTCCAGAACAAATACACGCAGTGGCCTGATCTCTGAGGTCAAGGGCAGAGTGGGTGGGTGATCAGGAGCTGATGCATGTGGAGAGGGGTATCTCCTGGTGGGAAAAGCCTGCAGGAGACTCTGGAGAGCAGAAGGGGCTCGGAGCTGGGGAGCACCCAGAGCACTGGCTCGCCCCTTCCCAGCCCAGTTCCAGGAAATGCCAGGGTCTGCAGGGCAGCTTCCTGACCTCTGGACTCAGTGTTCAATGAAAACAAACGCTGTCATGAAAGCCAGGACTGGCAATGTGACCTGCATCTAGCGACCTTATTTCACCTCCTGCCACTTTGGAATAGGAGCCATGGGAAGGTTGGCTGCTAAGGAGTAAGAAAGAGAGATGAATGTGTTGTCCACAGATGTTCTAGACACTGGATCCCCTGGTCTCTGTCATTTGCTTTAGGAATGTGGTTCTACCGTCCTGGACAGTTTTCAGGTACAGGGGATGGGGCAGCAGGAAGTAAGGAAACCAGGCCCTCCACAAGCCAAGGACAGTTCAGTTGGAAGGATCTAGAGGGGACTCTCATCCATCCACATTCCTTCTGTTGTTTGGAGAGCTCTATGCCACGCCCACCATGTGGCTCTGCAACTTCTGTATGACGCTTCCATGATGGGCTCCCTCACCTCCCCAGGCTGGCACGATACTTTATGATAGCTCTACTAGAAATGTTATTTAGAATTAACTTCATTGTGCTTCATAAAGTTATTGTTCCATTCCATCTAGATTGTGCCTCCTGACTACCATCACATGGTTCAAGCCCTTTACCCCGAGATACTCATTATCCCTGCTGCAATTGTTATTTGGCCTTTATTTCCTATCTCACTTAAATGGTACCTAAATGGTCAGACACTTGTGAGTCCGCAAACATTCCTTCTTTTTGTTTACTCTTACATCCAACCAATTCCCAAGTTTCCTCAGCTGGACCTTGCACATGTTCTCCAATGTGTCCACCTTCTTGGCCCGCGACCATCATCCTAATTCTGGCCACCATCACCTGCTAGTTAAATGACAGTAAGTGCCTCTCTGCAGGTCTGATTTTTTTTTTTTTTCATACCGGTTCCCCTCCAATTCTTCTCCACACTGTGGTCAGAACAAGCTTTGAAAATTCAAATCTGATCTTCTCTCCTCTATTGAAATTCCTCTAATGATCCTTTAAAAGAGGCTCAAAGTCTTATAAAAGCTATAATCGTATTGTCAGTCTGCTCATGCCTCATCTCTCACCACCTGAATCTCACACCGCGTGCCCGGTCCGGCTGAAAACTATTATCATTGGGACCTGGCCTCCTTTGTCTGCCTTTTAAGCCAATACACAGACTATGCACAGTGTGAGACTTGGACAAATCTCTGAAGGATGAAAGAATAGTCTTTGGAACCTCTGCAACTTCCTTGAGAGTCCTTTTGGAAAATTTTTTAAAAATTTTCATTTCACACATAAGTGGAAAAATAGTAAAGAAAGTTCTCGTTTATCCTTCATCCACTAGCCACCAATGATAGAACTGGAGATACCACAGAACAAGTATCAAAACCAGGAAATTGACCCTGGAATAATACAACAATAAGATACAGATCTTATTTGGATTAATCACCATTGACCTGTATTCCTTGTTTAATTTTCTTGGTGCGTAGGTCCATGAAATTTTTTTCACAAACGTGGGTTTGTGTAATGACCACGATGAAGATACTGAACTATTCCACACCCAGTGAAGCCTGCGCATGCTGTACCTTTCAGGTGACACCCTCCCCGCAGCCCTGACTCCTGCCAGCTACCTGTTCTCTGTCGTCGCAATTCTATCATTTCGAGAACGCTATATAAAACATACGATTTGTAAATTGTTGAAGTTATATTTGTTTTACTCAACCTAATGCCTTTGACAGTCATTCAAGCTATTTTATGAATCAGTAGTCTGTTTTTTTTCTGTGAGCTTTCTACAAACTACATATCCATTCACTTATTGAAAGACAATTGGGTTATTATTGGCTCTTAAATATGAAGCTTCCAAAATGTGGCATTTGAATATAATGGAATATTGTTCAGTCTTAAAGAGGAAGGAAATGTGTATATATGCTACAACATGTTTGAAATCTAAAGACTTTACACTAAGGGAAATAAGCCAGGCACAAAAAGACAAATGTGTGATTCCACTAGCATCAGGTGCCCAGAGTCGTCAAGTTCATAGACACAAAAAGTGGAAGAGTAGTAACCAGGGGCTGAGGTGTGAGGGTAAGGATGGGAAGTGATTGTTCAATGAGCACAGAGTTTCAGTTAGGGGTGATGAAAGTTCTGGAGATGATTGGTCGTAATGGCTGCACAATATTGTAAATGCACCTAATGCTGCTGAATTGTGCACCTACTACTGGTCAAAATGGTAAATATTATGTATATTTTGCCACAATAAAAAATGGATGGCAATTTGAAGGATGATTTGTGCTGTATTAAAGCACAAGGCTACTGAGCGCTATGCCAGCCAGAGTTGTTTATTAATCTGAGGTCGAAGGCCAGGCTGGCCTATTTCAGTTCAGGAGTCCAGCCTCCTTCTGCCCCCTGAACCATCTCCTGGAGCCCCTGGCCAGAGGGCCAGCTTCACTGTCCTCACATCCCTGTAAGTTCCTGCTGGTGAATGGTTCCAGGGTCCCGGATTTGTCTAGGAACTTGACTTGCACCTGGAGGCCTAGACGAGGCTTTCGGAGAGGTGGCAGTGGGGAGGTGGCTGCCAGCTCCGCAGGGGCCTCTTGCTCTGCTCGTCCTGGGGCACCTGTGACTTTCCTGGGTTGACCTGACCATTTGCAAAGGAGACCCTCTTCACTTTCAAAGATAACCATAAAGAATTAGAAAGATAGCCACAGAACTGGGCTGCTGAGATTTCCTGAGAAATGACAGGTTTGAAAGAGAATTTTGAAGGACACATGAAATGCGAAGATTGAGCAATGGGAAGGGGAGTGAAGAAAGGTGTTAATCACCAGTATTTGTCTTTTTCATAAACGATTTTTATTGATTCTGCTATTACAGTTTTCTCAGTTTTCCCCCTTTATCCCCCCTTGCCCTATACCCCCAACCCTCCAGCACCCCGCCTTAGTTCATGTCCATGGGTTGTACATACAAGTTCTTTGAGTTCTATGTTTCCTATACTATTTTTAACTCTCCCCATCTATTTTAAGCCTGCTAATTATGTTTCTTCTTCCCTGTACCTTCCCCCCCATTCCTCCCCTCCCCTTCCCCACTGAAATCTCTCCATGGGATGTCCATTTCTCTGATTCTGTTCCTGTTCTAGTTGTTTGCTTAGTTTTTGTTTTCATTGTTTGTCTTTTCTTTCAGGTTCATTTGTTAATTGTCGTTTGTCATTTTATTGTTCATATTTTTATCTTTTTTTTTCCTTAGATAAGTCCCTTTAACATTTCATACAATAAGGGCTTGATGATGATGAACTCCTTTAACTTGACCTTATCTGGGAAGCACTTTATCTGCCCTTCCATTCTAAATGATATCTTTGCTGGATAGAGTATTCTTGGATGTAGGTCCTTGCCTTTCATGACTTCAAATACTTCTTTCCAGCCCCTTCTTGCCTGCAAGGTTTCTTTTGAGAAATCAGCTGATGGCCTTATGGAAACTCCTTTGTAGGTAACTGTCTCCTTTTTTCTTGCTGCTTTTAAGATTTTCTCCTTATCTTTGATCTTGGGTACCTTAATAATGATGTGCCTTGGTGTGTTCCTCTTTGGGTCCAACTTCTTTGGGACTCTCTGGGCTTCCTGAACTTCCTGGAAGTCTATTTTCTTCACCAGATTGTGGAAGTTTTCCTTCATTATTTGTTCAAGTAAGTTTTTAATTTCTTGCTGTTGTTTTTCTCCTTCTAGCACCCCTATAATTCGGATATTGGAACATTTCAGGTTTTTCCAGAGGTTCGTAAGTTTCTTTTCACTTTTTTGAATTCTTGTTTCTTCATTCCGTTCCAGTTGAATGTTTATTTTTCCCCTTTGTTCTAAATCATTTCTTTGAGTCCTGGTTTCCTTCCTGTTACTGTTGGTTCCCTGAATATTTTGCTTTATTTCATTTTGGGTATCTTTAATTTGTTGTTGTTGTTGTTGCTGTTTTTTCCCTTCATTTTTTGACCAAGCTCGATCAGTTCTGTGAGCATTTTGATTACCAGGGCTTTAAATTCTCCATCAGATAGGTGGGCTATCTCCTCATGGCTTAGTTCTCTTTATGAAGTTTTGCTCTGTTGTTTCATTTGGGCCATATTTCTTTGTCTTGGCATACTGGTCTGGTTGTTCTGGTTGATTTTTTTTCTTTAAAACCTTGGTTGTCAGAGTTCCATGCAGTTTGATTTTCTGGTGCTTCTGGTTGTTTATTGATTTTAGATTGGTTGCTATCCTCCTTTCGGTTGTGTGAGGAAGCAAAGGGTTTCTACCTATGCCTCCACCTTGGCTGGAACCCCACTCTAATCACCAATATTTTTGGCTCAGAGAACACAGGAAATTTCTGCCAGGAACTGGAGAGGGAACTGGCACCTGTCAGGGACAAGGTAGTGAGAAATTTCCAGAGAACATACGACCCTTGGTAAGTCTCTCTTGCAGTGGGAAATAAAATTTCCAGTGGGAGCAAACCCAAGTTGATTCTGGGCTGGGTTAGTGACTAGTTGTGACTCTTCCTCTCTTGGATCACCAGCCCACAGTTTAGTGCCTGCCATTGAGTCAGTGCTGATTAACTGGCTCTGAAGGACAATCTCCTGCCCAGATGTGAGGATGGGATGCAGGTGGCAGGTGGACCCAAAGGGGAGAGGTGGGGATGAGGGAGCTCCTACAGAATCCTGGGTCTCCATTCACTTCCACCCTCTAAGCCAACAGGCATGAGTGTGCTGATGATGTAGGCCCATTTGCTTTCATCATTGACATGGGAAGCATGCTCACAGCCTTCTAGTGGTAATGCCAGGAGCCAGAGGCTTGTGACCCCCTCTCTAGAGACCCCACTGCATAGCATGCCTACCTGTGTTAAAGTACTAATTGCACCATATCAAAATGAAGACTTGTTTCTGAAATCCCCAGTCTGGAGGCAGGAATGGCTGTGTCATCCATGTCTATATCGTCTCTGCACAGGGCAGGTTAGAGGACAGGAAATGTTTTGTAAGCACATGTTGATTAACTGAGAAAAATGAAATCATCTTCCTTGACTTTCCACACACCAAGATGAGGACCATGTATCTGTTTCCATCGCTCTCTCTCCTCCTGAGTGTAATGACAGCATCTTGCTCAGAAAATGAACCCCTGGAGAGCCTGGAGAAGACCTGCCCTGTGCACACCTGTGGCTGCCCAGGCCTCAACGGCTTCCCAGGCAAAGATGGGCGTGACGGCGCCAAGGGAGAAAAGGGAGAACCAGGTACAGCTGGAGCTGTTTTATCTCTGTGACTCTTGACCTTCCAGACAAACTGCCTGGAGATGAAGGAGCACTGTCCTATTTATATAGGTTGCATTTCTCTCGACTACACATTATAATTCCTAACAGATACAGCTCTGACTCTCTGGCATCCCAGTCTTCCACATAGGAGTTGGTGACGGGTGGCTGTCCCGGCTGCTCAGGCCGTTGGTCTCATGGCAGGCCATCCCAACGGATGTGAAAGGATTTTCTTCTCTGGGTCAGTGGAAGTAGTGATTCAGAAAGTTGGCCCTAGATTAATGTCTCTTTTCTCCTGGGAAGGGACTGATCATCAAACTCTTGGAGAAATAAAGCAAAAACATGGATACCAATGGACAGTTCTTTCATCTTCCAATAGGGCAAGGGCTCAGAGGTGTGCAGGGTCCTCCTGGAAAGTCGGGGCCTCCAGGAAACCCTGGGTTACCAGGAACAGTGGGCCAAAAAGGAGACCCTGGGAAATGTCCAGGTAAGAAGCTAACCTCAACTATTTTGCTGAGGGCATCCTGGGCCCTGGGACTTTTAGTACCAGGTGGGAGATGCCCTTACTCCTGCTGCTTCACAGAAAGATGCCCAACTCTGCTTCCTGATGCAGCACCCTCAGCCCTGTCTAGGGGATTCCTATCAGTTCCTGAGTACAGACTTGCAGACCCTTCAGGGCCACTTCTTCACCAGGCACCGTCTGAAAGAGCTGGGCCCTGGATTTCCTTTAGTTGACACAATGCAAGGCTCTGGTCCAAAAGGGAAAAAATAGACCATGTATGTGCTGGGTGTATTACGTCTGTTTTCACAACAGCAGTATATACATGGTATGTCAGTTATCCCTCACTTCACAAAAAACAAACAAACAACACAAAGAACGGAGCCATTTATTTCGATCACGATTCTGCGAATCTGCCAAGTGATTTCTCTGCTGATCTCAGCTGGACCGACTCTTGTGTCTGTGGTCAGCTGATGACTAGTGGTCTCACTTACATTTGGCTGTCGTTTACTGGTTGGCTGGGGTGATGAGGGTCATCGACCCACAGGTCTCTCATTCTCCAACAGGCTAGCCCAGCTTGTTCACACAGAGTTCATTACCAGATTTCCAATGTACACTATTGCTTCTGTCACATTCTATTGGTAAAACAAGTCACAAGGCCAGCCCAGATACGAGGAGTGGGGAAATAGACTCCCTTTCTTAACGAGAGAAGCTGCCCCCTGTAGTGGCCCTGTTTGCCGTCTATTACAATGGCCTGCCTCACGCCTTCCCCCTTGAACAATGTACCACTCACAGATATCTTGGTTTGTGATTAATAGGACAAACTGGGAAAAACAAATAAACAAAAAACAACAACAAAAACCTCCCTAAAGACAAAACCTAGCGATCTTTTTAGTCAATATTCGCCAGCACATAATTCCCCAAGAGATTTCTTTTTTATTCATGATAGAGCTGTTTACTTGAAAAACAATTAGTGAGTAGCCTGGTATATGGAGTGCTATCATGGCTAGGTCATCGGGGAGTGCATGTGTGTTCATGTATGTGTGTGTGTGAAGTGCCTTTAAGTACATTCAATAGATGATGAGTGATGTTTTGGGCTGGATGGAAATGGAGATACTTTTCCTTTTTTTCTTCTTAATATATTTTATTTCCCTCCAAAGAACAAATATCAATGTATAAGAATTTTTTTTTAATTTTGAAAAAAGCATCCTACCTGCTTACAGTTGTTGTGAAATCCTCACCAATGTTCTTTCACTGCTTTAATTTTCCAGATTGTGATCAGGGCACGGTTACTTCAGAAATAGCAGCTCTGCGGTTGGAATTGAACCGTATGAAAACATGTAAGCCCTCTCTCTTGTGTTTCAGGCAGCTTGCAGTTTAGGAAGGTGGAAGGTAACAAATATTTATTAAAAGCATATAATTTTCTAGTATCTGAATAGGTGTTTCTCATATTCTGATCTCATAAATTCATTACAACCTTTCAGTAGAAAGAGAAGCTAAGAGAAATCAAATAACTTGCTGAAATGCACAGAGCTAGCGAGCGGCAGAGGTAGTTAATACATCGAAGTTAGTCTGACTCCAGAGCCTGCGGTCAGTCCTGCGGCCGCGCAGTTCACGCATTTGTCTCTGCAAATGGGACCTGTGCCTCCCCACCTTTGTTGCCTGGTGCTGAGACTGGATTGCGGGGCTTCTCCTTCCTTTTGTGCCCTCTTGGCCTCAGGCAAATATTCTCTGACATTTTTCTTTATTCTCAAGTTAATATTGGAGTAAAATTCAGAAATACCCATTACATATGTTCTAGAACTCATATCCAAAAAAAAAAAAAAAAACAAAGGCCTTTGTTCCAGTCTGTCCTCAGGCTAGGTTTGCCAGATTTCACACTTAAAAGAACAGGACACCATGTTAAATTTGAATTTCAGGTAAAGCACAACTAATTTTTCCTTTTTTTAGTATAAGTATGTCCTCAAAATTGCCTGGGAGATACTTATAATAAAAAAATGTCATTGTTTACCTGAAATTCAAGTTTAACTGGACATGCTGTATATCACGTGGCAGCCTCCTCCAGGAACTTTTAGTCAGAAAAACGCCATGGGCTGGGCTCACAGACAAGCCTGCTCACCCACATTTTTCCCCTTTTAGTGCTGACCTTTCCGGGCAAACAAGTTGGAAAAAAGTTTTTCTTCTCCAATGGCCAAAAGATGACCTTTGAAGAAGTGCAGACTCTGTGCACCCAGGTCCAGGGCTCAGTGGCCACCCCCAGGAATGCTGAGGAGAACAAGGCCATCCTGGATGTCGCCAAAGGAGAGGCCTTCCTGGGCATCCAAGACGTGGAGACCGAAGGTCATTTTGTGGATCTGACAGGACAGAGCGTGACCTACGAAAACTGGAATGATGGTGAGCCCAACAATGCTAACTCCGGGGAAGACTGCGTGGTGATCCTGAAGCCAAGCGGCAAGTGGAACGACATCACCTGCTCAGCCTCCCTGCCAGCAGTTTGTGAGATCTCTGTCTGAGGAAGCAGGTCCCTCAGGCCCTCCTGTCCTCAACCTCATCGCAGGCCCACAGTTGCTTTAAAAATAAATCTATGCCAATTTTGCCATACCCAGCCTTAGTTTGCCCCTTTGTGGGGAATCAGAGAAAATGAGTAGAATGGGCTGAAGGGCGGGATGGGGAGGTGAGAGGTGGAAAGAAAGTGGCAGGGGTGCGGTGGGAGTTTCTCCTTCAGACACAGTTGCTAATAATAATCACTAACGAAAACAACAACAAAATCATAACAGCGGTGGCAAGTAGTAGCAGCAATAGGAGTACTGGTAACATATTTTTAATGTCTCTTAGGACTCAGACCCTATATTAAGCATCTTATAGTAATTATATATTATTCATATCATCTATGTAATATTAGTATAATTTATATAATATGATTTTTAATTTTAGGCTATGCACTTTTGTTCAGTGGTGTTAGCTTGCTTAGGTATTGTATAAAAGTAAAATGGATTTATTTTTCCACTTACCATAAACCCTAGTGTCCTGTTGAGCCCTCCTTTCTCTCTGGGTAGAAAACTCCACCAATTTCTTCCCCCCCCCCCAATTCCACAGCTTTGCGGCCGGTCTCAGGTATGAAGAGGATCTGTGTTGTTGCTTTCTTTCTGAAATATATCTTATTTTCTTTTAGATAAGCTAGTAAACTATGTAAAGAACATAAATCTCAGGTGAACTAATAAATTCTTCTAAGTACCTTCGAGGTCAAGATGCAGGACATTTCTAGCATCCTAGAATCCCCTTCATAACTCTCTTAGTTGATAGTCACAATGGAAAATCTATTCCGACCTCTATTACAATACACTAATTTTGTCCACTTACGAACTTCACATAGATGGAATCATACATACATAAATACATACTGTATTATGTTTTGTTTTTTATTCAAAACTAAGTCTGTGAAATTCACTCATGTTGTTATAATGATAGATTTTTCATTTTCATTGCCATGCAGGGTTCCACTCTATGAATATACCTCAGTTCTATTTTTAATGAAGTCTTGGTCTCCTTCCAATTTTTGACCATTAAGAAAAAACTCATGAAAATGTCCATACTTGTCTTCTGGTAGACATAGGCATTCATTTCTCCTGGTTATCTACCCAGAAGTAGAATCGGTGGGTCGCAGGGTAAGCAAGTGTTCAGCTTTAGTAGAAGCTGCCAGAGTTCCTAAGTCACCAGATGGATTCACACTCCCAGCAGCCACGTGTGCCCGTTTTAGTTGCTCTGACTACTTGTGAGGAGTTGGTATTTTTAGTTCTTTTAATGTTGGCCATCCCTGTGGGTATAAAGTGATATTTCACGGTGGCTTTACACTCTGTTGCCATGACATGTAATATGTTGAACACTTTTTGATCAGCTTTTAGTTGCTTGGATATCTTCTTTTGTCAAGCACTTTGTCAAGTCTTTTTGTAAATTGATTAAATTAGGTAGCCAGTATCTTTCTTTTTTTATATATAGATCTGTTTTTAAAAAGATTTTATTTATTTAAAGAGGAGAAGGGAGGAAGAGAGAGGGAAACATCAATGTGTGGTTGCCTTTTGAGCACTCCCTACCGGAGACCTGGCCCACAACCCAGGCATGTACCCTGACTGGGAATCGAACCGGCAACCCTTTGGCTCACAGGCCAGTGCTCAATCCACTGAGCCACACTAGCCAGGGCAGCAAGTATCTTTCTTATTGATTTGTAAGAGTTATTTTTATATTTTGAATATAAGTCCTTTTTGTTTGTATGTTTCACAAGTAGTTTTCAAGTTTGTGACTGCTCACAGTATTGACTTTTGATGAACAGAGTTTTTTTTTT
>PVJI01028867.1:0-15976 GCA_004026765.1 Micronycteris hirsuta
CTATCATGTGGTCTATTTTTGAAAATGTTCCATGTGCATTTGAAAAGAATGTATATTTAGCTTCTTTGGGGTGAAGGGCCCTATATATATATCAGTTAAGTCCATTTCTTCTAGGGCATTGTTCAATGCCACAATGTCTTTGCTGATATTTTGTTTGGAGGATCTGTCTGTTTTTGACAGTGGGGTGTTGAAGTCCCCTGATCTGATCCTCTGCCTCATTGAGACTGCTTTTGATTCCTTCTATTGTGTTCTTCAGTTCAGATATTGTATTCTTCATTTCTCTTGGCCCTTGTGAATAGTTTCTATTTCCTTTTTCATGTTGACATAGTTTGCAGTGAGTTCATTATAGTTTCCCTGTAATTTCTGGTAATTTTCTGTGAGTTCATCAAGCTTCTCGAGTTTCTTGAGCTGCCTGATAACATACACTTTGAACTCAATATCTGATTGTTGGCTTGCTTCTGCTTCATTTATCATTCTTTCTAGGGCTTCCTCCTTTCCTTTCATTTGGGGATTGTTTCTTTGTCTTCCCATTGTGGGATTCTTCTTGCTAGCCTCTGAATCTTAAATTGATCTGTCAAGTTCTCTGGAGCAGCGATGTTAATTTTTTGTTACTGTCTCTGTTTTTTTAGGCTGACTCTTGTCTGAGACCCACTCTATTCTCTTCAAAATTCCAGGTATCAATGTCTCACCTGTGGACAAAGAAAAGAAGGGAAGGGAGAAAAAAAAAGAGAGAAAATAAAGGAAAAAAAATATAATAGAAAGTAATAAAAAAATAAAAAACCAAAAGAGGAGAGAACTAGGAATACTAAATGAAGGGATGGGAGAAGGAATTTTAAAAAATGTAGAAGGACAGATAGGAAGAAGGGTGAGGGAAAACTGACAAACAAACAGAAAACCAAAACAAAGAAACAAAACAAAACAATAAAAAATAAAAATAAAAACCTTCTGTTGTCTGGCTGTAAAAGTGTCCAGTCAGGCCTGCTCCTCTAGTCCTTCTTCCATGACAGGCTGGGAAGATATCAGGTTTCCTTTTCTTCCTTCCTGAGCTGCACACTTAGCTGCCGTCCTGCTTTCAGCCCAGTTGCTAGGAATTCGCAGCACCCCTCCTGGGTTGCCTAGTCTCCACACTGAGTCAGGAGTCCAGGAGGTCTGTGGCTTCCCTCAATGGAGCTCGATTGGGTTCCCCCGTCCCTCTCCCATGGAGACAGTCAGCACCGCAGGTCTCCGATCACAGGTGCTGGGCTGTGTCTCGGTCCCTCCAGGAGTGAGCTCCGCGGCCCTGAGTTCGCAGACTGCTTCCGTCTCTGGACTCAGCTCCCGTGAGCTCCCGGCCTGGGCGCCCTGTTGCCCACTAACCCGAGCCACCCCTCGCTGGCTTCGTAGGGTGCGCCCCCCCCCCGTCCCAGAGCTCCGGGCTGCAGGTCTCCCATTCAGTGCAATCTCCAATTCCTCCCACTGGGATCGCCAGCCTCTTCGGACCAGTCCCCACATATGCACCGACCTCCAGCCTGCTGGGGACCAAGCCTCTCCCAACAGATGCGTGCACCTGCTTTGGCTACTCACACACCCCAATCCAGCTCCCTCCCCAGGCTCCTGCAATAGATTGGGTAGCTGCCGCCGTCTTCCCAGCTCCCCACTGGGCCTGTGGGGCCCCTTTGCTCTGAAGCAGACTCCCTACCATCTGAATTTTTCAACCGTGTGCAATCTTGGTCGTCATTCTTCCCACACACTGGAATACAGCTGTGCGATCGCTCCACTCCTCAGAAAATCGGCCAGATATCCCACCAGTGGGCAGGAGGAAGCCGACTCTGCTCCCTCCTACTTCGCCGCCATCTTCCCCCTCATCTTCAATGTCTTATAGTTTTCCGTTTGCAGGTTCCTTACATACTTGGTTAAATTTATTCCTAGTTTTTTTTTTCATTCTTTTTGATATAATTATAATTGGGATTATTTTCTTAATTTCTCTTTCTAATATTTCCTTATTTGTGTTTAGAAATGTAACAAATTTCTGTATATTGATTTTATAGTCTGAAAATGTACTGAATTCATTTATTAGTTCTGTTTTTTAAAATATTGAGTTGGTCAAAAAGTCTGTTTAGTTTTTTCTACATTTTTCATTTTCACCAATAACTTTGATTTGGATATTTTATGTCGGCTCTCTCCTGCATGGTAAAACATTGATTGTTCTCAATTAATGTCATGGTAATACATTGATTGTTCTCAATTAATATCTTGATTTGATAGCTATCAGCTTTAACTTGTCTACCTGACTGTAGGCCATCATCCAGAGAAATATCTCCTCCATGAAACTACACAAATTACTTTTGACACATTCCATCAGTCACAGCACCTTCTTCATACACTGTACAAATTCTTTTTTGCATGTCAGTTACATTTTTATCTTCCTTGAAATAATAAAGCATAATGTGCCGTAAATGTTGCTTATTTTCTTCCATCTTCAATATTAAAATGGCTACACAAAAGTTCACCAGTTTTGATAAATTCCTTTAAAGGCACACTGATATGACTACTGTCACAATACAATCTAAAAAAAATGCTTTCAAATGAAATTAAAGACAACTAAGCACTGCTGGAGCCATCTTACAGGAAAACAAACTTTTTGGCCAACCCAATATTTAATCGAGCTGATCATCTTTGTCTTTTAATAGGTAAATTTCCTGTTATTTTTTTCTTTTTATTCTTTTTTGTTTTTGTATTTTTCTGCTGATAGAACTTCTTTGGAGGGACAAAGTTTCTAAAAATAACCTTGTTCAGTGTTCCTTTGCTCGTTTGAAATCAGTAGATTCCATCCCTTAATTCTTAGAAAACATTGACTACATATTTTTCTAATCAAATCTCAATTATCAGTTAATAAACCCCTTACTGTTTTATTATAAAGCAATTTAGTTATCTATTTAGTGATTTTTATAAACAAGCACTATAAATAGATACTTTATAACAAAAAAGAGTTTTGCCAGTACAACTTATCGATGTCTTTTTGCACTTATTTTTTTTTTCATGTGTCACACAATATTCTTTTGGGTTTGTTTTTGTTCTTAATAAATGCATCACATTCTCTTTAATACATAACCAAGAGCCATTTCCCTTTTCCCTAAGTGCTAATATAACCTTGTTTTTTTAGAAAGTGAAAAGGGGTGGGTGGAGGGGGGAAGTGTAGCATCTTTCCATCTTCATATGGCAAATCAAAATTCATCTAAGCCAGTGATTTTATTTCTTTTAACTCATGATTAGTCTAGAATTGGGCATTTGGATTGGTCATGGAGAGAGAAGTATATCAACATAATATTTAAGGTGTCCTTCCCTTTCTGATTGAAATGGACTATCTCACAAAGAAAGCCTGTTACCTTTTTCTGCCTTCCTCTTGCTTTCACTAAGGAAATGATTCTATAAATGGAGCAGCAATTTTGTGTCCATGAGGTAAGATTTTATATATATAAAAACTGGCCTATTGTCAGAAGTTGCAAAGTTCACTGGGACACTTAGCCAACCCCATATCTGAGATAGATGACTAAGGAATATCCAAAAAGGGAGAAATGGGAAGCTGATTTGAACTTGGGGTACCTCATCCACCCTGTACCACATGTCCTGCACAGTCCAAACCATTTGAGAGGAACTCAGAAAATTTTGAGTTTGGTACATCTGACAACCAGACCCATGAACAACCAAGTTTGGCCTCAAGGAACCTAACCCAGATAGCACTGCCAACCCCAGCTGGTCCCAGACACAGTAGAGGGAGACTCAGAAACATTCAACTAAGGCACTCAAAAGCATGGGTGCCCTAGGGCAAGGGTTCTAGTGCAGAATCTATTTGTTCAGATCTAACAGCTGTTGTAATCAATGGTAATGATACAGATTCGGATAGGAATATCCGTTAGAATATTTTTGCATTATAGTTAAAGGTTAACAGCTATTAAGTGTTTTAGATGTGCCAAGCATTTTGTGAATAACCTTTAATGTATTCTCTATTCAAATGTGCTAACAATATCATGTGGCAGTTATTATAAACTCTATCATACATAGGAGGAAAGTGACTTTAAGAAGTTGAGTAACCAGTTTTTAAAAATCACACAAATAATAAATATTGCAGCCAGGAATGGAGCCTAACATTAAAGCCCATGCTTCTGAGGATGATTCTAAACTTCCTACCACAGAGTAGGAGGTAAAAGTAGTGAATAAGATATAGTAACTACAGTGAGAAAGGAAATCAAACTAAATGCCCTCTATTTAATCTGGCAGCTGCAGTTGGATAATCTTCCAAGAACAGGGGCAGAGAATACAGCATGTTTGAAGACTCGCTGCCGTGGAGTAAATGAGCAATGGGGTCTGGGGAAGGAAGGTATGGCAACCAGCACTGAGGAACAAGATGAGGTTGAAAAATCATAAATATATATTGGCATATTCTTGATGTTTCTGTGGCTTTCTCCACCAAGCATTCACCACTACTGACGGACAATCAGAAAAAGACATTTGCATTGATATAAGAAAAGTTTATGGCATAGTAAACATACTAGAAACACATGCAGGAACCTGCATCCTGTCTCTTCCTTCTATACCTGATTCCATGTTCCATCTAGCATGTGAGGGGTCTGACATGAATATGGACATCCCAACCCGCAGATCCAATCTCAGTCCACATCCTTTCAATAAACACCCATAGCAAACCCCCTTATAACTAGGGTAATGCACACCTGTGTCAGTGTCAGGCTCAAGAGGATAGACCTGGGGGAAAGGAGTATGAAGGGCCTGGATGCAAGATTGGCTGTTCATGAAAAAGAATTCCAGAAGCCTGCACCCTGAAAAATAATTTCGAGGTGAACCCTTATAGATTCATCATTCTATGCACGTGAGTCATTATGGCTGTCTGTATTAAATAGCATTGCTCTATAAGGAAGTATGTTAATATACTATAAGTTGTTGATAACAAAAAATCCGTATCCATGGTGAATTTACCGCAAAAGAAAAAGAAAGTTATTGACTCAAAGACCTGAGTAGTTCAAAGATCGATTTCGATGCAGATTTATCTAAAGTTCAAATGGACTATCCATTCTTCAGCTTTACTGACTTGGTGCTGGTCCCTTTCTCAGGTAAGATTTTCACAAAGCTCATACTTCCTCATTTGAAGAGCTTGGGCAAGCAAAAGTTTGACGCCCTGATCTCGCCACCAAAGAATAAAACTGTGTTGAGAACCCTAACTGACCTAATCAGTCATGTATCCTTCTCGAATCAAGCTCTCTGTGATATCAAAGACATACTCTGTCTGACCTAATCAGAACTCCTCATGGAGAATTTTTCTATACTTACAGTGTTATGAAAAGTCAGCCATTTGTATTTTTTTCTTATTGTGTGGGCAGGAGATAGGAGTTTAAAAGAATATAAGAAGGCAACATACATAAAGCAATTTTTCCAAGGCTTAAACTTTGGAAGATTTCAGACATCTATTTTTGAAGTAAATCTGTTTTTTACACATTTAGAATAACATAGCATCTGGCCTTAAGTGAACCAGTTGTCTAGGGACAAAGCAGAGGGACAGGAAAAGTCAGCGGTGAGGGAAAAGAAAAAAGATGGCCTCCAGCAGCAATTTGGTCATACTTTTCCAACAGTCTCCATTCCCCAAATTTGTGGCTTTGGCAGGTTCAACTTTTTCAAATAGCAGATAATGTTTATGAATCTTCTGTAATCTCCTCCTAGAAGTTTTATTGACTTTTTTGACTAAGTTGTTTTTCTAGTCCCTAGAAGACCTAAGGTGAATAGGCCCATTGCTACTGTACCTTCTCAGAGCAATATTGCTGAACTGTCTCTTAACACCCAACACTCAGAGAGGCGGTACCAAGACACTCCAAGTGGATCATGCAAGTGTCAAAAGCATGCCTGTCAGAAACAGAAACTCTGCCAGCACCTGGTGATCAGGGCCAATTATCCCTAGCAAGATATTGACTCTTCTTGCCTTCCTGGCACAAGTTGCTGGGGAATGGATCCTTGGAGCTCCTCGCACTGTTCAGCAGGAAGTGAGACTCTCAACATGTGCCTTTAACCACCTTCTAAAACTCTGGCAGACCCCGAAGCTTGCTTTGCTGCCACTCTGGCTTTGCTGAACATTGTGTTAATTGTACTCACCTGTGTTCTGACAGTTTTACCTTGCCACCTGGCCTCTATTGTTTCCAGTTGTCATCATCCCCACTGCTGCTGACAAACCCAGATCTGTGAAAGCTTACCCTACTGTCAGCCTTGACCTAGACGGGAGTGCTTCCACTGAACTTAGTAGCGATCCGTCTGTTTCTCTGGGTCGCTGGGTGGAACTGAGTCCTCTGGGGGAGAGGGGTGTTATAATCATGCAAAGATATCCATTCTAAAATTCCTACTTCTCTGGGCCTTTTAATCCCTTCTTTCATCATCTATCATGTCAGTTCTGGAATTTCCATCTTAACGTGATCCATTGCTTTTCCATGTTCCTATAAGCTGCCTGGATGTATGTACCATCTCCCCAGGGTCTTCTCCAAGATATTAAATTCTGCATTCCAGGTGTGTATTCTGCCCAATGTAATCCAGCAGCCTAATAATCCAGATCATGAGTACTCTCCTGGCTTTTGTCACTATTTAATGGCTAGCTCTTGAAGTTCTTTCTGAAAAAACACTTTTTTCCTCTGTTAGCTGACCCAGAATATACATTGCCTGGTTATACTGGAATATAAGCTTAGTTGCTGCCCTACCAACCAAGAGGGGAGGTTAAGGCAGATCTTAAGCTGGGGATGAGGAAAGGGGAGTTTAATGATCTTTCAAGGATGAGGCCCTTGCATCAACTTCAAGAGAGTAACAGGTAATGACCTACTCAGTGAGATCAGAGGAACCTAGGAATTCAAGATCTCTGTGTACCTCAACACAGATGTGTCCGACTATATGCAGGGTTCCATTCTGTCCCAAACAGGACCCTAAACATGGTGCAGCAGACCTCTGCCAGGTGTGACTTCCATGTTCTTTTGAGTTCGGTTATTCTAAGAATTAAAACCTAAGCCTGAGCCTCAGCATCATTTATTTTCTCAATATAAAATACGTGTAGCTCTTTATATGCTACCAAAAACACACTCTAGCTTTCACACCTAGATTTTAATTTCTGATTAATCATTCTTAGCTTTTTGTTACTTTTCTCCAGAATTTCAGTTGAGCCTCGCAAAGCCCATTGAATTCCATTATCCTCTAGTTACTAGTTTCTCTGTGCCTATCAAACACCTTCTGTGCCACAGAAGTTAATATGTTCCCCTCCATTGAAAAAACATCCCAGTTGACCACTGGTGAACAATTACACCAACTTGTCGCAGGGGCTTGCTGAGCTCTTTGAATGAACAATAATGGAGTGTCCATTGCCTGCTAGGCTATAGATGACCTAGCTCCAAAACCCCATAATAGCTTTTGTTTTCTCGTACTACCTTCATGTGGACCATCACCTGTCATAGATTAGTTTTGCCGGAAGCAGACATTGAGATAAGTATTAGCATGTAGCACATTAATTAAGAACTCTTAGAATTCATATCTGTATAAAGGAATAAAAGAAAGTTGGATTGAGCAGAAGGAGAAATTGAGCCCTAATGAAGTCCCATCAAAGGTCTCAGTTGACTGCTTGTCAAATCTCTGAGCTAGGAAGGCCCTTCAGAATCATTCTAGCAGAAAGGAGTGGGCCAAGCATTTATATCTTTGTGCTATGAGCCATGGAATGCAGGCTTCCCTGGAAAGAATTGCTTCCTTGAATAAAGGAGTTTTCTTCACCCAAGGAAATTCCCAATGAAACTGAACTGCAGGGACATTTTCTGGTAGAGCTCCCAGGACTCAGGGGACTAAATGCCTCGTTCCTAAAGAGCTATTTTGATGGCACATCTCAGCACGCACCAAGAAATCCAAATGAAATGTAACTGAATATTGAGTTGTGTGCCTGGTCCTTCCACTTATCTCCTGGGCTGTTGACATTTGGGAATAGATTATGTAGTGCTTCCTAATTCTGGCAACAAGAAATTGTATAAATCAGCAAGATTTTATCAAGACTCTGTGTGTCTTTTTGTCATTCCTGTAAATGAGGAGTACACATAGTCCAGTGAGTACTTGTCTCTATGGGATAGTAGGAACAGGAGACATTCAGACCATAAAACATAAAGTAGTTTTGTCTTAGAAAAAAAAAAATAACCATGGGAATATGCTCAAATGATGACGTCTTTTCCCCCAAAATAAGACCAATTAATATCAGGGAAATTCACTATTTAATTAATATAATAAGAACTATTTTTATTTGCTATGTTAAATTAAAAAAATAATGGAAATTTTAAAATATATTAACAATATGATTTTGGTATATAAAGAAATTAAAATTCTGTACCAACTCCTTTGTATTTTTCATACTTGCATCGAGTAGCTTTATAATTATTGCTCTATGACCTCATGGTATTGATCCTCAGAGTTTATAGTCAGATCTATAATAATTTAAGCAATTACTAAAAATTAAATATTAACACTAAAAAGACATATAGAGATCTTTTTTTTAATCTAATTTCAGATTAAAAAACTAAGATCCAGTTAGGCTATTTAAGTTCTTGGAGTAAACATAAGAATTCAATGGCAGGACTTGGACTAAGTGGGCAAAAGAAAGAGAGTGATAGGTTTACCTCTATCAATTTGGTTTCTTCTCCTAACTTGTATTCTACTTTTCCACAGACTGTTCTGTGTGTTCATTTCTGCCCATGACATAATATTGTCAAAAAATAGAAAAGCTTGAAAGATAGTAGGCTTCTTTTTTTTAATTCTTGACAACTGCCTACACAAAAGAAATAGCAGCTATAAAATCTAAAAGGATGGCAAATTTTTGATAAAGATCCGTATTTGAATTATCTTTAATGACTGATTGAATAGAGTCTGCTCAAAAACAACAAATTTAAAAGGACTCAGACTTGTCCTTAAAAAGTAGTTTAATTTTTCTTCTCCTCTCTCTACTTCCTCATCCTCTGCTTTTAAATAACATATATGGAAAACTGCTTCAGATGACAATAGTTTCAGGGAGTCAGAAAACAACTTTCAGGATATCCATGCATGCAGACATCTCAGGTGAAAGCAAACCTAACTCTGTTATATTAGTGAATTTCTTAACGTCAAATCCTTTAAGAGGGGAAAATGTTTCTATATCTAGGGTACAGTTACTCTCTATGTGTAAAACAGTGCTGAGAGAAACATTTCAGTGATTTATTTAATAAGAAATATTAAGTTTATGATATCCACAGAGGTGCCAATGTCTTTCAGAAATAAACATTGTTTAATTATTTAAAGGCTGTAAAGTTCTGTTGAAGGGTATAGTACAAAGAGCAAAGTGAACATCTAGGTTAATAAACTACCCAATAATCTCTGCAAACAAATATTCTATACCTGTATTAATATCTAATCTCCAGAGTACATAGAAACAGTAGGAAACACTATAGCCAAAAGTTATTATTTTCCTACAGGCTCAACTTTCTATGCATCCTCTACTATGATTTAATTTCTTTTTTTTATTGTTGTTCAAGTACAGTTGTCTCCACTTCCCTCCCACTGCTCTCTTCCTCCCAAATGACCCCCAAATTTCATTTCTAATCTCTCTCTCTCCCCCTGCCCACCCAGCTCACATTCTGCCCATTTTCTAAGGCCTATTGTAAGTCAAATTAATTCCTTGAGTCGACTTCCCTCTGACTCTACCCACCTCCCACACACATTGTTAAATTATTGTATTTGAAGTTTATACCTTATTACCTTTCATTTGCTTTTATTAAGTCTTCTTCACATTTTCTGAGTTCTCACATATATTAATTCAGTCTGGACTATACTGTGAATTCCTTACAGGTTATGACTATGCTTTGGACCTCTGCCGTTGCCCTCATTCCCCTGCAAGATGAGAGAACATTTAAATTTCCGTTCTGGTGATTACCTTGTCTACCTCATAGAAAGAAGTCAAGGCAAAAGGAGAATATTCTCAGAAGTAAATAACACATAGGCATCATACAAAACAAGAGCTTATGGGAAAGACATCCAGTATTTTAAACATTTTATAAAGGGATATTGGGGATAAGAAATTAAATTTTTTCTAGCAAAACCTTTCTTGTCTTCCTATCATCTTGGGCACTTCATTTAGCTTCATTCTATTTCATTTGCCTTCAAATCATAAAACTCTGTGGTTTTCTTTCTACTGGTGTAATTTTCTCTTATTACCTACACAAGATGATTGCACACTTATTCTAGAGGAGAATGAAAATATATATTGAAAGACCTTGTCATTGAACCAGCTATAAAGCTTTAATCTATTAAGAATAGCCTTTTAGTGCTGCAAATGCTTTTTATCTTTGTGTAAATTGCCCCTTGGCATGCCAAGAAAAGACATCAAAAGGGCCTCAAAGCTCCCCTGCAGTTAAGTGATCAAGCATTTTGGGGTTAGTCCATAATTAGTTGATAAAAGGTCTGTCCAAAGTCAGGAGTTGAGTGTCCAAGTGACAGGAAACACTTTGCACTTGGAATGACTTCCTAGAGAACGCTCCCCTCGACAGCAGCGCACCTCTGAAGTTTGGTTTGGGTGATGTGCATCCCAGCGATGGCTGCTTTCTCAAACCGTCGCCAATATTTTGGGGTGGGGTGGGTCCGTTTTGTTCTTCTTGATAAAACCCTTCCACGTCACAGTTCGTGGTGGCTGGAAGGATTTGTGTTTGTAGGTTTAGAAAAGTGTTACCTGACTCCTGTTCTCCCTTCTAAACATGTCAGACAAGGGAGCATTTCCCATGAGGATCTATGCCTCTTCATGAGTTTCCTCCCCTTACTCATTCTTCATACGGCACTTGCCTCGTGTCTGTTGCTTGAAAATCAAGCCACTAGAGTTCACTGTGCTATTGAAAGGCGTATCACAGTAACAACAATGAACCAACTCCAATGCCAACTTCACTTATCATAGCTATAGACTGGAAATAGTCCAGGATCCAACCACAGGAGAATGAATTAGCAAACTTCAGTATATTCATACAATAGAATGCTGTTCTGCAATTAAAAAAAAAAAAGATATGTTGCTGATACATAAAAATATGGATGAGTCTCAAAACCATTATGCTGAGTGAATGAAACATTACCCAAAAGAGTGTACATTGTATTATTACATATATATAAAGTTCTAGAAGAGCCAAAACTCATCTGTGGAATAAAGCAGCTGAACAGTGTTTTCCTCAGGGAATGGAGGTGGAGATTGACTGGGACAAAGGAGAGGGATGGGAACATTCTGGATTTTAACAGGAATAGTGGTTACATCAGTGTATTCATTGTCATAGCTGAACAAACGTACACCAAAGATTTGCCCAGTCTATTGTTTGCAAGTTTAAAATAAGAAAATAAAAACTGAATCCTGGTTAATGACAGATGCTGAAATATGTGGAGAGAATTGTGTTATTCACTTTGAAATGTATTAAACAATAAGATTTGTTGGATGGTGCATTTTAAAGGATGGCTAGATAGGTGATAAAATAAAACGTTAATGGCAAAAGTTAATGTAGTTATATAGCTATTCACTGTACAGTAATGCAACTTTGTGGTGTGTTTAAAATTCTTCAAAATATAATGACAAAGAAAAAAACAGCACTCACTAATTGTTCTTGGCAATTTATTCCTAACAAGTGTTATTAAATTTCCTAGAATTTGAAAGCACTTGCTATTTTTTGACTTACAGTAAGTTTATAACCAAATAAATTCTCATTATCACTCAGGAAAATAAAGACACTAGGTACAAAATTACAAGAATAGTAATTCTGTTACTTGAACTGTTATTACTACTTAGAATGACTTCATTATGTGTTCAGTGAGAATTTTGAGCTTGGCTATTAAATAAAATAGCCAAATCCAATGGCCTGTGAATTAAGTCTAATTTTCTTCATGAGTTAAAATATACTAAATAAAATAACTAGGTACTTATGTAGCTGTTGAAGACTATTTTAAAAATCCTTTTATAAAAATAGTCTCAAACCCTAATGTTGAAGGTTCTACACCATCTGGAGGCAGGATCAATTGCAGGCATTTCCTTAGGCGGTGTAATTAACATAGTGATCCAAATCTCTTTAGCCATTATCTCCTTGAATAGGTTTACAATCTCATTAAAACCTTTCCAAAACTCTGTGATAAACCTATTTTTAACAACATTTAGTTATTTTTCCTAATCATTATTTGAAATCGAAAATTGGATTATTTTAGAAAATTTGAAAATACAGAGAAGAATATGAGAGAATGAATTTAACTCATATTTTGCATAATAAGGAAAATCTTCAGGAAACATTTTTAGTATTTTCTCTTTCTAAGCATCTGTTTTTACGTATTGAAGATTATTTTTATGTACAGTTTTCTATAATTGTTTGATTTCCCCCCTAAATGTGATCTGAATATTTTCAACATTATTACATTCACCATTATTATGGTTATTTTCTATTATTACATAATATTTCATAAAATAAGTATACTATTGTCATTTCTCTTGAATTCACTTACTTGGTCATTCATTCAAGAAACATTTATTAAATGTGTCCATATTCTAGATATTATGCTAAGTGCTGAGAAAATATGAGTCTGCCAAATAAGGGTATTTCCTATCCTCATGGACCTTTCAGCCTAAAAGGGGTAATAGATATTTTTTTAAATATATACAAGTCAAAAATAAGTATTGTGTTAAGCACTATAAAGTGGAAGAAATTTATAAAGTTGTTTGAGTAAGTATACTGGAGGGTCTAATATTTATTTGATTTTAGGAGACATTGCATTCATCTCAGTATCCTTTGGGTTTTATGTCTACCTGTTTATTTCTTTTATCTTTCTACAGAAATATAAATTATAAATGTGGATTTTTTTAGTTATCATGTTTATAACCCATATGGCAGTTAATATAGTATTTTGAACAAAGAACACTCAACTTGTATGTATTCAATAAATTAATGATTTTCTACATATATTTGGTTTCCTTCTAGATTTTCTCATTTTTTGTTGGTGTTTGCTTTGTTTGTTTTCATACTCTTCTCATTTATTTCATTATGTAAAATTCATGAGGAATTCAAAATTAAATGTGTACAACATATAAAGATAAAATGAGAAGCCTGATACGTATTGCTAAAGTTTGACTCATTAAATTTTTTAAAAGATTATAATTATTTATTTTTAAAGAGAAGGAAGGGAGAAAGAGAGGGAGAGAAACATCAATGTGTGAGAGAAACATCTATCAGTTGGTTGTCTCTCACACACAACTCAATTGGGGTCTGGCCCGCAACCCAAGCATGTGCCCTGACTGGGAATCGACCCAGCAAGCTTTCGTTCTGTGGGATAACACCCAGCCAACTCAACCACACCGGCCAGAGCTCCTTCCTTAAACTTCTTGACTTACTATTTCATTTCTCTCTATTATTTTTTTAAATTGTAATAAAATCAGCTCTCACTGGTGAGAGTATCATGGTCTGTGGCCTCATTTTTCATTCAGGGTATTTATAAATTATTTTTAGCTACATCTTTTTACATAAAAAATATTCTGCAGATATTTTAAATTAATTACAAGAAGAGGATAAGCCTGTCATAAGAAAATAGAATTCTGTGCTTTTTGACTTGCATCAAAGTTTTGTATTTTCCTTTATTTTCGGGTGCTATGTGTATATTCTTCAGTACCAATAACGTTTTCACAGGCTTTCAAGGGATTGCTAAGGTAAAAAACATATTAGTATTAAGCAAATGACAAATACACTGTCCTCACAATGAGGTGTCACTGTTGATCTTTTTTGGTTCTATAGGATATCTCCAAAGCTCAGATCTCCCTTGAGAATAAACTTTGAGTCACAGTCACAATGGGCTCTACTTGAGTCCTTCCAAAAGCATTGTTTCAATTTGAATGATTTTCACAATCTTAAAGCTAATTCACAGTACAGAAAGGTATTGGATAAATGAGAAATATTAGAAACAAATTTCAGTAATATTGATTCACAACTATATTCTGGACTTCATTTCTTTAGTGATGTTTTGAAATATGAGACAGTTTGATATAATTTTTAAGCATATGGCAGAAGTCCTAAAGAAAAAGAAATGTCTAAATTTACTTTTCATCATAGTGTGAAATTCAAACTTCAATAATATCTTGGAAAATGTTAGTGAAGAAATTTTTTGTAGTTTAGTGAGAGATTATAATCTCAATTTATCTTTATCATGGGAAAACAAATCTTAAAAGATATAAACTTTCACTTGAATCAACACTGAAAATATTCTGTACAGGAGATATGTGGTAATCAATAAATGGTAGATGGATAAATGAATAAATGCATAATGACCTTCTCTTTCATCAAACTGAATGTTTGGAGACATTACCACCTCTTCTAGTTTCCGCCAGTGCTAGTTTAGTTTTGGTTTTGTTTTTTAAATAACCCACCTAAGGTTTGAGCAGAAAACTATGAGGATCTTAATTTAAAATGATATTGTGACCATAGACAGCTAATTATTAATAAGGAAGAAAGCAAAGGGAATTGGACATGGTTGAGCACAATCAACCAGGGAGCATGTCTGTTTGCTTCACTGGGAAGCTACAGCTGCACACGCTCCAGGGGACTGCCTCCGAGGAGACGATCTTAGGAACACAGGAAATCTCCTTAAGAACACTGTCTGTCCTCTGGTACCGGATTGTTGCAGGGCACAGGGGGAGGTGTTTGACCATAGAATTCTGTCAGTATAACTAAGGGGTGGACCCGTCAGATGCCCGTGAAAGCTTGGGAAGTTGATGGGTTATTTTGAAAAAGTTCCTGGCTGTTCCCAAGATAATATAATCCCAGGGAACACAGAAGTGCTCTCTCTCTCTCTCTCTCTCTCTCTCTCTCTCTCTCTGTCTGTCTTGCTGGGGAGCACATGCTCACCCCATGTACTCACACAGCTCATGAAGCCAACAGCCATGCAAACGATAGATGCAGGCTTCAGGTGGGAGACGGGGTACAGCAGCACAGCCAGGAAGAAGCACTAAGCTACCTGGATGGGGACTGAGACTGCAGGCTCCAAAGGACTATGCTTTAATATAGCACAGAAACTCTGGGCACCGGCCTTTGTTTTGGCCTTGCGGAAGACAGGGTTGGAGTTTTTCCATGGCGGGCTGGATGAAGATGGGACACAGCGGCAACCTTCCACCCAAATAAATGCCACACCACAAATCTCCCATGCACGCATCTGTGGAATGCTTTCCTCACAATCCTGAGAAAGAATGCCACTTCCACGGGCAACAATATCAAAAATTGGCCTTTCACTTCTAATTTGAAGTTATCAGATATTGCAAAAGTTAAACTGAAATCATCTGCCAATCAAATAAAATGCTTTTTTATTGTTTAGTTGGTTTTCTCTTCATCCTTCTGCTCAGTTGTTTTTCTCAATTGTCTTGGAGATTATAGTCCCCAGAAAGATCTATTTTTACCAATTTGAAGGAATTATAGCTTAAACTGTTTCCTGGCCGAGGAAAGTAGCTATTAAAATACTAACCCACTAAGGTTGGAAAGTGCCCAGTGGAAAGTGAGTGTGCATGCTGAAAAAAGGAACGTTTTAATGCATACCAAAAAGACCAGAAATGCCACTGGAGTTTGACTGGAAACCAATTGTGATTAGCAGAGATGACTCAGGAAAACCACAGTTCAGTCTACTTTTCAGCCACTGTGGCTGTTCCAGATGATGGAAGTCCTAAACTGGTTGGGAAAAGTCACAGATTTCAGCATGGCCAAAGATCAAAACTGATCTATTTTCATTGACTTTCATGTCAGTGACTTGAACATTACTGAAGGCAATTCCACTTCCATGGGTTTGACCTTAGCATCACCGAAAAAATAGAAAAGTCTGAGTGATTGACAGGTCCCAATGCTGAGTGAGAGCTATAAAAATAAGATTTCCTAAAAGTGAAGGTACTTTAGTGACATTTAGAATATCCCCATTG
>PVJI01028868.1:0-15977 GCA_004026765.1 Micronycteris hirsuta
ATAAAAATAATAGTTATTTCACACTAGAGATAAAATGATAAATTATTTTAAAGGTATCCTTTATAATATTTTAAATTTCTTTTAAAATAAATTCACTTTTTGATACATATACAAACAGAAAATTAAATTAAGACAGTGGTTTTATTTTCACTTTGCCAAATTATGAAACCCTTGTGCACATTATGCATTAGGTTCCAAAGCCTAATGTGATAAATAAAGAATGGACAGATTCTTGCAAAATTTTAAAGGATTAATCTACTTCATTTCACATTTAGGCCATAGTACATTCAAATGCTAGCAATTCTTTCTGTGAAAATAAAAATACTCGTTTTTATTTTTTATATTTTTAGTAGTTTTTCATCTTTCAATGACAGTTGACATACAATATTATATAAATTTCAAATTTACAACCAAGTGATTAGACATTTATAACTTACTAAGTGATCATCCTGATAAATTTAGTAACCGTCTGACCACATACATGGCTATTACACTAATATTGACTATATTCCCTACTCTGTACTTTACAATTCTGTGACTATTCTGTAACTATCAATTCGTACTTCTTAATCCTTCACCTTTTTCACCCATACCCTCAACTCCCCTCCCATCTGGCAACTGTCAAAATGTTCTCTTTATCTTTAAGTTTATTTCTTTTCTACTTGTTCACTTATTTTGTTTTTTAGATTTGATTTTAATAAGTATGTATTTATTGCGATTTTATAATTTATATTTTCTTATTTTTTTCTTCTTCTTAAAGAAGGTTCTTTAACATTTCATGTAATACTGGTTTTGTGGTGATAAACTCCTTTAGCTATTTCTTGTCTGGAAAGCTCTTTATATGTTCTTAGATTCTAAATGATAGCTTGTAAAATTTTTTTACAAATGTATTGACTAGAAATTCTGAAATATGTAATGTGTGTAATAGGACTGAGCAAATATATTGTGGGTATGAAAAGCTAGGTTACAAATAAGAGAAAGGGAAAAGCTAGATTGACTTCTCTGGTGTTGGCCTGAAATCAGAGGCACAGGGTTTTTAATAAATAAACAAAGTTTTAGATATAAAAATAAATATGTGTGTATGTGTGTGTCCATACATTTATTTTATGCCTCTGTTTACTGAGAGGGCTTAGAAACAAGAACATCCTAATAGTAATAAATACCCCTGGCATCCAGATCTTAGTTTCTGAATGCCATTCTCTAATTAAAGGAGACAGCTCTAAAAAAATGACTAATTAAAGGCTACGATGAGACAGAAAAATATAAGGTATAATATTTTAAGGTTTTAAAAATGTAAGGTATAATATAAGATGAGATAGGGAAAATATAAGATGAGACAGGATTATTTTGTGGTGTCAGAAAATAAGAAAGTGTTTTTGAAATGATTTTGAGAGGCATTAGGATTCAGGAGCCAACTTAAATAAGCTATCAATGGCCAAATCTGGGACAATGTAGGTGAAAGAATAAGCAATGGTCATAATGTATGATAGCCATAAAATAAATATCCAGGTGTCCAACAGATACAGTTGAATAATTGAATAAATAAATAAATGGGGTGAAGAAGCAGGTCTTTCTCACAATAAAGTTGCAACAAATAATGTAAAAAGAAGGATGGAAACAAAATCACAGTTAGACAAACAATAGTCATAGTTATTTAGGAAAGAATAATCAATGGATATTATAGTCAATAGGTAAAAAGTAAGATATTGAATAGTCTCAAAGTGTTTCTGTACAAAATACTCTTTGATTACTAAGGAAAAAATTGTAACTCGACAGTGGAGAAATCTGGCAGACCCCATTTTAACCAAGTGATTGAAGATGATATCCTCCGTAGTGAAACAAATCAACATCATGTACCTCCTCACTGAGAAGGGCACAGCATCAGTTGTGTGGTATGTCTGCCACATGTGAAAACATCAGATACCCAATTTAGGAAACATTCTAGAAGAAAGAGAGAGGGAGGAGAAGGGAGTGAGGAAGATGGAGGAGGAGGAGAAGGAAGGGGGAAAAAGAGTAACTATTGATGGTGTTTTGGATTAAATGGAGATAGAGAGAGGTAGAGAGTGAATTAAAAAAAACAGTGAGTCAGAATAGTTACGGTTACCTACACTAAGAACATTTATAATTGTGATACAAGGTATGTTGTATAATCAGCATTATAAAGGTAAATTTTTGTTGCTAATTTTAAAAGGACTCGAGCTACATATTTTAACACTACACACCCAAAATATATAATGCATTTGTCTTATATTAATAGTTTTCCCCCAAAATACATGAGCATCTTTGTATACAAAGTCTGGAAGAAGTAACACGTGCTTGAGTATGGTTGGGAAGGTAATAATATGGGTATAATAATTTATAGTTTTAACCTGAAAATTTCACCTAAAATGTCATATTGTATGCTTGAGTGTGATATTATTATGTTACAGAATTACATGCTTATGATTTTGCAATAAAAATGTTTTAATAAAAAAAGTGAGTCAACAAAACTTGGTGATCAACATGGGACGTGAAGTGGCGGGCTCTAGAAACAGTAGAAGCAGGTTTAAGGGTAGACATCAAGATTTGTGGGTTACACAACAGATGGACAATTTTACTATTTATTAACTAGGGTATATTGGAGGTGTTCAAGTTTTAGTGGGAATTATCCACTAACTTGGACAGACTGTCAATTCATTAATACTGCCATTCCAAATATGTACTGTTTCCTTACTATGATGTATTTATTTTATTTTATTTATTATTATTTTTCTAATTACATTCATGTGAAGCTAGTTTTAACTGAGAAATTTCACACTGGCAGGCAAACTCACCTTGGAACATTTGCCTTCATGAGGCCAGGGGCCAATTCAAGTGAAGTCCTATTCACCCTGTTTTATTGTTTGTAGTAAAAAGAAGTACTTTACCTGCTTCTCTTTGTAACTTCAGTAATCTGTAGGAAGCATTAATGGTTTCAATGATGTCATGTATGATACCTCTAAAATGAGTTGTGGTTTCATGGTATAATGTCAGAAAAATCCCTGACCACTGAGCCCACCACCTCAGAAAGTTTTCTTTCTGAAACATGTAAAAGGAATGTTGACCAAGATTAAACTCCTTTAAGGCAAGCACTCTGAAATTTTGAAAAAAAAAATTATGAAAAATTGGCGAAAGAACATATACGCATATATGGATAGTCCATATAGTCTATGGGTGCAGACAACAATGTGGTGAAGGCTGGTGGGGTATGGGTTTGGGAGGAGGGGAGCAAAGTGGGGGATACCTGTTATAGTGTCAACAATAAAAAATGAAATAAAAATAAATAAATAATGATTAAGCTGATTAAATCATAAAATGTTTCAGGGGGTTAAAAAAGTTTTTGCTGGAACTTCCAGTCAAGATGGTTGCATAGGTAAAGACGGTGGTATAGATAAAAATGGCTCACCATCTTGCACAACCACATCAACATTACAACTAAAATGTAGAGCAACCATCACTCAGGACTGTCAGAAATTTAGTTGAATGGAAGTCTGACAACTACGGAATTAAAGAAACCACATCCATCCAGACTGGTAGGAAAAGTGGAGGCACAGAAGAGGCTGGTCTCACATCCACATGTGGTGAATAAAAGTTCCGTAGGGATATCCCAGGAGCAAGGAGTGTCAGCCCCACACTAGGCCCCGCAGCCCAGGGCTCCAACACCAGGAAGATAAGTTCCCATAACTTTTGGCTGCAAAAACCAGCAGGGATTGAGTCAATGGAAGAAACTTCTGGAGTCCCAAGCAGTTCCCCTTAAAGAACCCATGGACTTACTCAGACTCATTCCCTTTGAGCTTCAGCACTGGGGTAGCAGCTTGAAAGGCACAATGGCCTACAAGGAGGAACCGAAGTGTCTGGCATCAAGGTAGGGGCTGAGTGACAGCTTTCACACAGACAGAAAGGTGGGCACAGGCCATTGTCCCTTTTCTAAATTGGCCCACATAGAGCCACAGAGCCAGCAGGTGGATGCAACATCTGAGACTCCATCAACCTGGTTAATACTGTTTTCCCCATTCTGAAGATCCCCTGATACTCTGTCCCACTGAACTTGTGGGCCCACCCAAACTGTTAAGGGTGACTTTTCCATATGAATGACTGGTGTTGGCTCGTGCTTCACAACTTTCTAAATCCTATCAAACAAGCAACAGCCAGCCTCAGTAAGTCCCCAGCCTCTTTACCACTTGCTAAGTGACTCCAGTCTTGGCACTAGCATCAGCCAGCCTAGATTCACAATTTGACTTCCTCTAGGAATCTCCAAGCCCAACACAAACAGCACCAACCTCCAATTTTTCCATACCTCATGCAGGGTGGTCACAGGCAGAACACAGGTGGGAGGGGCTGACTTTAGCATACACCACATAGAAAACCCCAGACCCTGCACACACCATGGGCAGTTAATGACCATTTTGGAGTACCACCATCCTGCCCCAGCAGAGCTGATCATCCACAGATGGTGGAGGTTGGTAGTCAGTCATCACAGCCTGTGCTTCTAGCTGTCTACACTGAGTAAATCTCTCCCATTGACCTGCCAACAGTAATCAAGGATCAACTACAAGAGGAGGGTATACTCAGCCCACATGAAGGGCACACTTGTGTACCCAGCTTGGGTGATAAGAGAGGCTTTGCCAGTGGACTCTACAAGACACCTAGTACATTAGGCCACACTACCAGACAGGGAGTCATAACAGATACATAGAAAGAAACACGGGGGGGCTGCCAAAATGAGGAGACAAAAAAACATGGCCCAAATGAAATGGCAGATCAAAACTCCAGAAAAAGAACTAAACAAAATGGAGACAAGCCATATTTCAGGTGCAGAGTTCAGAACATTGGTTATAAGGAGCTCAAAGAAATTAGTGAGGGCCTTAACAGCAAAAAAAAGTTCCAGTCAGAAACAAAGGATACATTAACTGAAAGAAAGAACAATTTACAGGGAAACAACAGTAGAGTGGATGAAGCCAAGAATCAAATCAATTATTTGGAACATAAAGAAGAAAAAAGAACCAATCAGAACAACAAGAAGAAGAAAAAAACAAAATCCAAAACAAAATAAGAATAGCGTAAAGAGCCTCTGGGACAACTTCAAGCATATCAACATCTGCATCATAGGGTACCAGAAGGAGATGAAAAAGAGCAAGAAATTGGAAATCTATTTGAAAAAATAATGAAAGAAAATTCCCCTAATTAGGTGAAGCAAATAGAAATACTAGTCTAGGAAGCACAGAGAGTCCCAAACAAGATGAATGCAAAGAGGCCTATGCCAAGATACATCTTAATTAAAATGCCAAAGGTTAAAGATAAAGAGAGAATCTTAAAAGCAGCAAGATAAAAGCAGTCAGTTACCTACAGGGGAGTTCCCAAAAGACTGTCAGTTGATTTCTCAAAATGAACTTTGCAGGCTAGAAAGGATTGGCAAGAAATACTCAAAGTCATGAAAAGCAGGAACCTACAGCCAAGATTGCTCTACCCAGCAATGATATCATTTAAAATCAAAGGGCAGATAAAGAGCTATATGCTTATAGCTTATAAGATACGCTTATTCATGTTTTGTCAGCCTTTTAATTTACTTGTTTTAAAATCTTATTTGTATGAGAAAAATACCATAGAATTGAAAAAAGGGTAAATAACACAAAATTTATTCCCATGAAATTCAAAATTACAAAGTCAATCAGACTTACTTCTCAAAAAAAAAGATTATCCCCACACCTCAGCAAATCTTATTTTCTGTACATAATTTTAAAAATTGCATTATTATATTGCATTATTGCATTTTCTTAACATTGGAAAGGCTTTGAGTGTATTATCTATGAATAAATCATTGCAGTCCAGATCTAAAAGTATGTTTGTCCTTGTATAATTTCTTATAACTAGTCAATAATGCTCTAAAATTGTGAATATAATGGCAACAGATGGAAACTAAACTTTCAGTGGCAAGCATGGTATAGTATATACTGATATTGAATTACAGTGTACACCTGAAACTTATATAATGTTGTCAACTAATGTTACCTTAATTTTTAGAAATGCGAATATAGTACTCAATTGAGAAAATATTTTTTTTAAAAAGAGCACTGGAAAATGATTTTATAAAGGGAAACCATATATTAAATTTAAATATATTTTAGAAAGGTAAATGTTAATATTTTTGTATATGAGAAGATGTTGAATTTCATAAGGGAGATATAAAAATGAGCACTTATATTTAGAAATCTAAGCAGAACTCTTCTGAGTAACAGTTTCTATTACAATATAATATAGAAAAAATTTGAATACATTTATTGTGTATGTATGGACACTCACTCAAAGGAAATGTACATAATAAAATTACTTATTTAAATGATGAGATTCTTCAATCTTTTTAAAATTTTTTTTGAACGCTTTCATAAATAAAGCTCTGCTTAGTTTACAAAAACACCATCATGCATTATATATTCCAGTTTCACCTACAAGTGTTTGTTCTTTCCTGCATGATCGTGAAGGAGAGAAGTATTCAATAAATTTTTTTACTACTTGATTTTCTACCTTGTACAAGAAAGTTTTAATTTGGGATTGTTGTTAAATTACTCAGAGAAAATATTTTAGAGATTATTAATATGTGTTAATTAAAAGAAAAAATATTCTAAATATGCACAATTAGAACAGAATGGAAATTAAGAGTAGCTTAAAGTCATTGGAGAAACAAAAGGACGATTTAAAAATTATGCGTAACTGACCCAGAGGACTAGGGGTGGGCACAGCTGCAGAGAGAGAATGACATGCGCACTGGCAGGCTTTGGACCTTGTGTGGTACTGCAGTGAGCACAGCTGTGCAAAGCTAATTTTGTTTGTTACCATAATAAAATAGAAACCACTAAATTTAGAAAGGCCTTGATACAAAGACTACAAGATTTAGGTTTCCTTTGAGCTTCCTGTATGTGAGAATTATAGAAATTATGCCTCAACTTTCAAATTTAAATTTACAGAAACGTTATTATTTTGAGACTGCCTTTGATATATAAACTAAAATTAATTATGCTTGCTTTTTAGCAAATAATTATCTCAAGCTTATTTTAGTAATGTTTAAACTAGAAATTACAAAAATTGATTTGGAAATACTCTAAATTTTTAAGAACAAATAAAAAGTGAAATTAACATATCGAGACAAAATTATCTGTAATTTTTATATAAAAGATATTTTTCTAGATTTCCGGCCAAGATGGAGGCGTAGGTAGAAACCCTTTACTTCCTCACACAACCAAAAGGAGGACAATAACCAATCTAAAACCAATAAACAACCAAAAGCACCAGAAAATTATACTGCATGGAAATCTGACAACCAAGGAATTAAAGAAAAATTAACCAGAACAACCAGACTGGTAAGGCAGACCACTCAGGCTGACTCAGAAAAACCAAGGTGAGGTGGCTGAGGGGCGAGGCTGACTGCCGAGCTCCTTGGAGCTGCGTGAGAGGGGCTGGCTTAAGGGGAAAACTGAGACTCAGAGCTGACTGTGGGCTACAGCTGGGGTTGCCATGGTGGGAGATACTTCCAGTCTGACACAAGAGTCTGTTGGAAAGTGCGCTAGAGATGAGCAGGCGAGTTGCATTGTTCCCTCTCTGGCCCCTCCCCCACAGGCAGCGCAGCAAAGAGGGTTGCCCTGCCCTGGTGAGTACCGAAGGCCCTGACCCCTTACAACTTATCAGGTGTGCCAAGACAAAGAAATATGGCCCAAATGGAAGAACACAGCAAAACCTCAGAACTAAGCGATGAGGAAATTGCCAACCTATCTGATGGAGAATTTAAAGCCCTGGTAATCAAAATGCTCATGGATCTGATTGAGCTTGCTGGAAAAATGAAAGAACAAATAAAAGATACCCAAAATGAAATAAAGCCAAATATTCAGGAAACCAACAGTGAAAAGGAAGAAACCAGGATTCAAAGCAATGATTTGGAACAAAAGGAAGAAATAAACATCCAACTGGATCAGAACGAAGAAACAAGAATCCAAAAAACTGAACAGAGGCTGAGGAATCTTTGGGACAACCTAAAATATTCCAATATCTGAATTATAGGGGTGCCAAAAGGAGAAGGGGAACAGAAAGAAATTGAAAACTTATTTGAACAAATAATGAAGGAGAACTTCCCCAATCTGGCAAAGGAAATAGACTTCCAGGAAGTACAGGAAGCCCAGAGAGCCCCAAAGAAGTTAGAGCCAAAGAGGAACACACCAAGGCACATCGTCATTAAGTTACCCAAGATCAAAGACCAAGGGAAGATCCTGAAAGCAGCAAGAGAGAGGGAGACAGTTACCTACAAAGAAGTGCCCATAAGGCTATCAGCTCATTTCTCAAAAGAAACCTTGTAGGCAAGAAGGGACTGGAAAGAAGTATTTGAAGTCATGAAAGGCAAGGACCTACATCTAAGAATACTCTATCCAGCAAAGCTATCATTTAGAATGAAAGGGCAGATAAAGTGCTTCCCAGATAAGGTCAAGTTAAAGGAGTTCATCATCACTAAGCCCTTATTATATGAAACGTTAAAGGGACTTATCTAAGGAAAAGAAAATAAAAAATATGAACAGTAAAATGACAACAAACTCACAACTATTAACAAATTAACCTAAAAGAAAAGAAAAAACAATGAAAAAAAAAAAACTAAACAACCAGAACAGGAACAGAATCAGAGAAATGGACATCACATGGAGGGATTTCAGTGGGGAGGGGGAAGGGAGGAATGGGGGCGAAAGGTACAGGGAAGAAGTAGCATAATTAGTAGGCTTAAAATAGACAGGGAGAGATAAAAAATGGTACAGGAAACAGAGGACTCAAAGAACTTATATGTACAACCCATGGACATGAACTCTAAGGCAGGGGAGATGCTGAGGATTGCAGGGGGAGGGTGGAGGGAGGTAAAGGGGGAAAAATTGGGAAAACTTTAATAGCATAATCAATAAAAATACTTAAAAAACAAAAAAAGATATTTTTCTAGAGAATATTATAAAATTAGACTGTATTTAATTTATTAAAATTTTAATGATCTGATGCCACTTTTATACAACCTGATTGACTGCTTCCCTTACAATAAATAGGTGGACAAGTCCTCATAATACAATAATTAGCAGTAACCTCAATTGACAGTTGATCCTGGTACCTAATAGTATCAGACATAGACTAGTATAATCTATTTTATTTTTTAAATTTTATTTATTTATTTTTAGACAGGAGAAAAGGGAGGGAGAAATAGAGTGATAGAAACATCAATGTGAGGTTGTCTCTCATGCACCCCCCACCGGGGACCTGGCCAGCAACCCAGGCATGTGCCCTAACTGGGAATCCAATGAGCGACCCTTGGGTTCCCAGGCCAACACTCAGTCCACTGAGCCACACTTGCCAGGGTAGTATAATCGATTTTAAAATAACATCAATCTTCTTACAAAATGTAAATGGTTTATATCTAGTAAACCCATTTGAGAAATGTATTTTTTAAAAACTAATTTTTTCAGATATACCAGGAACCTATATTGCTCTAAGTAAACATAACAATGCAGATAATAATTGAACTGCAATAATAACATCTGTTTTAGAAATGTAATAAAATGCTTTACAGGAATAACTCTGGTCTTAAGCAAATTTTAGTCTAAGTTGGAATAGACCCAGAAATTCTGTGTGTGTGTTCACGGCCATTTCAAAAGGGGTCTTTGAGAGCTTTCTAGATTATGTAAAGAGTCTAGATTACGTTCCCTAATGTCTAAATATGGATAACAGTCAATCTGTTTCTAGTCCCCACTGTAATGAATTGGCCATCAACCAACTTGTCATCAAGGTCAGGCTCGATGAAAATCACAACTAATTACTGTGCAATTCTTATTTTTAAAAAATCTGGTGCACATGTATTTTATGAAGAATTTCTAAAAAGTGTTCTGTCAAATAACTATAAGCCTAATCTTTAGACTGAAGCCAAAAAACAATTACATATTTACTACATATTACCTTGGCACCCTGGAGAGCTGCCAGTTACCACAATGCTTATAATCAAAAGATATTATAACTTCCATACTATTACATCTATTAATTACATTTGCTGTAGGCAGGTTATTGAGGACATTTTTAATTATATCACTGTCTTCCTTATATGAAATTCCATGTTTGCAACATCTTTTAGAACTTAACATTAGAGAAAGCTTTCCTCCACCCATAAACCAGTGTGTTGTTTTATCCACACTGGAAGTAAGAATACTTAACTGTACATTTCCCTTTTTGCTTTGGTGGTCAAAAGGCCTTTTTAATCTTGTTAACAATCAACTGATTAATACAAGAAATTCAGCCAGAAAAAAATCATTCATTCACATTAAGGTAAAAGAATCAAAGAAAACTGCACAAAAGGTACCGAATTTGAGCCAGTTCTTAGAGTATGACATACATTTGGATATTAAACGGGCATAAAGGACTCAGTATAAGTCTGTTCTAGTTATAAGCCAAGCTGCACTAACAAAAAGACCCAAATACTTAAGAATCAGTAAAATAGAAGTTTTGACTCTATAGTGAGTTTTCAAGTCAATGGGGGAGGGGTTTTCCTCCACTTGGTCTTTGGGAACCCAGGATCCTTTCATCTTGTGGTGCTTGCATCCTATAAAGCATCCCTGTCATCTGCCTTTGGCTGGCAGGGAAAAAAGTAAAAGTACATATGGGAGATGAAATGTATTAAGCCTGAAAATGGCTCATATTATTTCTGCTCAATTTCCATTGGGAAGGACTTATCCACTCATCCACCAGTAAATTCATGTGAGGCCTAGAAATGTAATGGAACTGAGTGCCAGGAAAAAGAGGAGAATAGATGTTTGCACACCCTGCCACGAATATTAAAAATAATAAGAGACTAGTCAAAGGACATACATAAATGACCCATGGACATGGACAACAATGTGGGGATGGACTATGGGAGTGGGAGGCAGCCTGGATGGAGTGAATTAAGGAGGAAAAATTGGGACAACTGTAATAGTATAAACAATAAAATATTTAACAAAAATAATAATAACAAATTAAATTTAAAATACAAATAATCTTGGTTATAGTAAAAAGCATTTTTATTAGGCAATGACTATAATGTCTCTGTAAATTTCTTATTCATTATAACTATCTCTTTTTCCACATATGCAAGTATTTTAGTTATACACTAAAGTTTCTGGAATCTTTTGAAATATCCTATATTGACAGGACACCATTCTATACTGTGGGACATATTTCAGTTATGATTAAATGTGTATTTCAGTGACAGTGTAGAAGAGAGATAATAAAAACATCCTATTTACATAATAAAGTAAAAAATCTTTTGCTATTGTTCATTTGGTAGTGTATACATTTCAAATGACTTTCAGAGGTTTTATTTATAAGTGGATTCTCAACTTCCTTTTTTTAAATTACTTTATTGATGTTCAATTACAGTTGTCTCAACTTTCTTAATTTCAATAATTTTAAGTGTTCATAAAGTGGTTAAAACAGAATGGAAAATTGCATTTCTTAAATTAAAAGTATTGTAGTCACTGAAAATCTAAAATGTCTGTGCTGTGACAGAATGTGATGTGTGTGGCTCTGGTTATGGATTGGTGGACAGCTTCCTAGAGGCCTCCGTACTGTACATCTATACTGTACAGATGCGTGCATTCCGTCTGCACATTACTACAGCATGCCAGTGAACCCCAGGGCAATCCCCTAGAGAAGAATATTTATGACATCAATGCTTCTTTCTCTAGACATGTCATATTATGAGGTTTTATAATTCAGCAGAAATATCTGTATGTAGCAAAAGGCAAATATTAGGTGAAAACGAGGAGTGATTGAAAAATTCACACACAGATGGATTGTGAGTCAGTACTGAACTAGAGAAAATACCATATCAATATGTAAATTACCTTGTTGCCTTACTTTCAGAAGAGCAAATTGTTCTCACTTTTTATTCTATAAAATAAGAAACTCTGAATCTTTGCTTTTCCCTACTCTCTGTAACTGTTATTATTCAGTTTTTACATAGATGTTTATTTTAGCAAAATCTCCATGATAACTTATTCATTAATCTATGGAATACCTAAAACAAGTGATTACTTTCCTCATTATTTGGAAAATAAGGTTGATATTATCTTTAATCCCATAGAGGGAGCCCCTACAAAATGAAGACTAGAGCTCAGAATTCCAGAAATGCCAGTCCAAATGTGTCCAATCCCCTAAGCTACCTTTTTAAATTTTATTTTCCATGCCAGACCATGGCAAGCTCCATGGCAGGTAATGATTCTATGTGACAATAAGAGAGCATATTTACCTAAGAAAAGGTAAAAAGAAAAAATATGTAAGTGGGATTTCTGTTCTTAACTGAGCTACTTTAGCAGTTACTTTATGAAGGAATCCTTAATTATATAAACCTTTAGAAAATGTGAAAGAAAGCTAAAGTTCACTCCCTCCTAAATCAAGATTCTGCCTAAGAGAGGTGTTCTTTAATTAATCCAATGACATGTTCCAAATTCCTAAAAAAGGCATCATTACAAATTAGGTTCTTATCTTGGAAAAGAGAAGTAGTCATCCCGGGGAGAGAAATACAAACGCCAATGATAATATGTTTTCCTTGTTTGCAAGCCATCTCACTAAGACTCACAAAAAGAGGAGAAATAAAATGGAGTAGAGCTGACTAAGGTGTTCAAGTGCAGCCATTATTCTCCTGAGAATAATGTACTATATGGTTTGCCCTGTAGAGGAACAAAATAAATGTACTCTTAAAACATTAAAAGATGACAGTACCTATGAGCCTGGCTGGTGTAGCTCAGTGGATTGAGCGCGGTCTGGGAACCAGAGGGTCCCGGTTTGATTCCCAGTCAGGGCACATGCCTGGGTTGCAGGCCAGGTCCCCAGTGAGGGCCATGTGAGGAGCAACCATACATTGCTGTTTCTCTCCTTCTCTTTCTCCCTCCCTTTCCCTCTCTCTAAAAATAAATAAATAAAGTCTTAAAAAAAAGATGACAGTACCTATGAAATCAGTGTACAAAATTGTATCATTACACAAATATATAGAATACATATGTTGTACTAAGGGAAAAATCAACTGAGCTTTGCCAAGATTTCATTATTTAAAAGGGTGTGATTGGATCCATGGCAAGTTCACAGATGACTGAACCTTGCACGAGTCTCCATGCAGAAGTAACAACCATATGGTACCATAAGTACACCTTCTTTCCCACCTCAGTTGTTGATGCTTTGCACAAATCAAATGTCAACAAATTTGGTTGGTTGAATGGATATTCAGTTGGATGCTTGAGTCAGGTGAAGATGATTTCAAAGATTTTGAAGCCAACATAAATAACAAGAGAAAACTCTTGCTAAACCATGATGACACATGTAGAAAAGCATGAGGAAACTGTTCAGTCCACTGCAGATGCAACTGTTACCTAAAAATTACCTGACATGCAAACATGCTTCTTAAGACACATGACACAATGCTTACATAAACAATCATTATCATTATCTTTCAAAGAAAGTATGGAAGATGCCATTGGTTGTGATATGACAGAGTGACATTATTCATAAAGATTGATAGTTAGGATCTTCAGAAATAAAAGATTGGCCTCTTTGAGGGATTGTCAATTTAAAAAATGTGTAGGTAACTCTATTAAAAACTCTTTTGTATACTACCTACTACAATGAGAAAGCAATTTATTAAAAGAAAGTAGATAGCAGAGAATTAAAATGACCAGCCATGTGAAATGGAATTGATTATTTTCTTACCATTTCTTGTGCATATTTAAGGTCCCAATGAGGTCTCTCTTTTTTTTGGTTTTGGTAGTAGCGGTTATTTTTTGATCTAGTTAACTAACACCTCCTAAGAGAAGCTAACCTGGAGGCCCAAGTTTAATGTTGGCATGGGTGCTGATGGCAGAAGTAGTGCCTGAGTGCCTTTCCGTTCCATTGCTCTGTTGGCAGCTCATTCCTTCGAGCTACCAGGGTATTAAAATGGAAAAGGTTTGTGCTTGCTGAAGCTCCTGGAGCAGAATTCGTGTGCATTTTAATCAGCTGTCTCCTTAGAAACTTGGTACCAGGAAGGGGGCACGAGGTGAAGAGTTACACATGAATGAGCTTAATCATAGATATGTCTTTGAGCTTCATATCTGAGTCATTTACAGTGTTGTAGCCCTTATTTCTAAAAAGTTAATTTCTCTCCCTTTCTTCATCTCTCTCTCTCTCAAACATCTCACTATCTGAAGAATTGACAATTTGAGTCATTATTAAAAAGAAAGCTGACTGACCACCATTTAACTGCATGGCATTGGTTTCTGAAACCGATAAGCTGAACCTCTTTAGACATTGATACCTAGTCTTTGTACTCTATTTTCAAATTGTAAATTTGCAAAGTGCTAAAAAGAGTGCTGGTTTTCATCCAAACGGTAGGAATGACTAAGTAGAATTCTCCATTTCTCCGTTATTCATCATGTTTGCTGGAGGGAATTGTGATCAGCATTAGGAATCACCAGAATGATTTAAGTAACTATAGTGTTTTCCCATGAGACACTATATTTTGGGAAATTAGACTTCCTGGTCTGTGGTGGACATAACTCTCACCAAATCAGTAATCCTTCTTTGTGCATATGCATGCTTTTAAGTTTTTGTAAATATTTGAAACATGTCTGAAGACTCCCGAGCAGGTAGATTATGAACCACTTTAGAACAGGAACTCATTAGGCCTCAGGACATGGCATAGTGGGCAGCAGACACATAATAGGCATTTGAGACAGAGTGTACTATTTAAGTAGAGCCCTGGCCAGGTAGCTTAATTGGTTAGAGTGTCATCCTAATACCCCAAGATTGTGGGTTCGATCCCTAGTCAGGAATCAAACATATGTGACCTGACTAGGGATCAAACCCACAATCTTGGAATATGAGGATGACACTCTAATCAACTAAGCTAATTTACACAATGGAATTCTACGCAGCAGAGAGAAAGGAGGAGCCCCTACCCTTTGCAACAACATGGATAGAACTGGAGAGTATTATGCTAAGTGAAATAAGCCTGGTGGTGAGGGGCAAATACCATATGATCTCACCTTTAACTGGAACATAATCAACAGAAGAAAAAAGCAAAGAAAATATAACCAGAGACATTGAAATAAGAACAATCTAACAATAGCCACAGCGGAGTGGGGAGAGGACAGTGGGGAGAAGGGTTTTCAGGAACTACTATAAAGAACACATGGACAAAACCAAAGGGGGTGGAAGCAAGGAAAGGAAGTGGGTTTGGCTGGGGTGGGCGGGAGTGATGGGGAGAAAATGCAGACAAGTGTAATTGAACAACAATAAAGTAATTAAAAAAAAAGAATCAACCAATGAATGCATAAATAAGTGGAACAGCAAATCAGTGTTTCTCTCCCCTCCCCTTCTCTTTCTCTAAAATCAATAAATCATTCTTTTAATTAAAAAAAAATGTATGATCAGTTTATACTGAAAACTAATGAGGACACTTCATCACTCATGAGCTTTGTTTCTTGAGGTCCCTGAGTAAGGACATATAAATATATACCATAAAGTTATTTCACTTTTTCTTTTCAAGTTACTCAGTTGGGTTTTGGCTAAGTGGGAGGGAGAAAGTTAATAGAAAAAAAGAACATGACTTGGCATAGATAATATTCCAAATAATGACTATTAAAACTACAAATGTGGAAGGTTTTCTGTGTTATACTGTATTTTTCACAGCAATTAAACTCCTTTAAAATTGCATTTCCTCAGATTACCATAAAAATCTGCCAATTAGTCTTTTATTCACACTATTTCATCCTAAGACCCCTCATAAGAAGTACTAACTATTCTACTTTGTTCTTTTTTTTGGTTTTGTTTTTCTTTATTTTTTTTTTTGTTTAATTACAGTTATTTGCATCCTCTCCCCTCCCCCCACCCTTCCCCTCCAGCCCCACCTCCCCCCAGCCTCCCTCCTCCCCCTTAGTTCTGTCCAT
>PVJI01028869.1:0-15974 GCA_004026765.1 Micronycteris hirsuta
ATTATTATCAGTTATTTCTTAGCATAAATTGCTTGATAAGATTGCTAAACTTCAGGACAAATTACTTAGAGATCTGATGCAGAAAAATGTCAGCCTTGGTGATGAACAAAAAAATAATACTCTGGTATTTTATTTTATCAATTATTCAATGAATATCTTTTGAATTTCTGCTCCATAGCTTTGGGTACAGGAATATAAAAATGATTAAAATAAGATCCCTGCTCTCAGCTACCTCACAGTGTAATAGAGAAGTTGACTACAGAGCACAGAGTGGACTATGTCATTAGTGGATGTAGTAATATTATTAACTCCTCTAAGTGCTTAACATGTACTGAGCAGTCTTCCAAATGCTATTCTTAAATTAACTCACTCAACACAACCATGTCTTTCAGTAGATAATGTTAACATTTCAATTTTACACATATGGGAAATGGAAAAAAGTTAAGTAACTAGCTAGAAATAACACAATTAGTAACTGACAGAGCTGGGGATTGAATCTCAGCAGTCTGGCTCCAGAGCTTCCACATTTCATAAAAGGCCCTTTTCCAAAGGGGAGAGTTCTGCTGAGTGGAAGGTCAGGCAGTAGCTCAACTGGTAAAATGGTAGAGCTTAGCAATTCAAAGTAGTGTCTCTGGGTGGCACAGACTGGATTTCAGTCCTGCCTCTGCTCTTCATTGACTGTATTTTGGGGGGCAAGTTATTTAATCTTTTTATGTCATTTTCCTTAACTAGAAAATGAGACCAATGATATATACCTTGCAGAGCTACAAAGATGGGTCTGTAAATATAAGTATAGATCAGATGACATTCTAGGAAGAAGGAAAACATTACCTAGCGTTCGATGCAGACAGAAAAGAGTTGGGTGTTTCAGGGAACAAAGCAAAGAAAGGTTCTCATTGGGTTTCCAGAGTGTCTCCAAGGTGAAGGTGAGGTGACTCTAGGGAATCTTTACCTGTTCCATATGTGCCTTGTTGTTGGCCTGATAATGACTTTATTTCTGAAACATAAGTATTCCATCCATACAATGGTTATAATAATATTGGGCTGTAATAGGATGTCAGGGAAATGCAAGGTTGAGTAGAGAAAGAGATGCTCAAACTATCTCGGTTGAATCTTAACCTGATCATGGTCAAAGTACTTAAAGAGTCTAGGTATTAGTGACCATGTTATTTTCCAGACTCACACTTTCTTTTCTCCTGGTGTCACTCAGTCAGGTTCAAGGCCACTGGTTGGCAGTGGAGTATGCCAAATCGATGCTTCTTCAAGACCAGGGAACTACATAGTTGCTTCCTCTGCTGCTCTCTGTACTGGCAGAGTGGACCACCTGACCTGCTAGCTTCAGTGTCCCTGTTCCCCAAGGCACTAAATATGGATTAAGAGAAAGCTTTAGAAAGTGTGAAGGGCAGATTTATTTAGAAACCGGCACACAGCAAATCAGAAAAGAATGGTATTGCTCTTCTTGACCTGCTGATCGATGTCTAAGTTTAGGAAAGCCTGTAGGACATTTGTTTCCGGTTTCCTGCTTTATCATTATTCAGAAAACACAGTGGAGCCCATGCAACCTAACCTGATTCAATGCAACTCACTTCCATTGAGCTCTTATAGTATATGATGTGTTGGGCTGAGTTTCATGGATGGGGAAAGTGATGCTGTTATCAGGCTTTTGAAAAATATCAGATTATTATACAGTGTAAAAGTGTCATGGGATAAACTCTGGGCACAGGGACCATACACCAGGGACAGGCGATTCAGCTTGAGGCTACGGAGCTTTGGGCAGGTATCATTTTTGATTGGTGGGCAAGAGTTCAAAGGAAGAAGAGGATACGGGTATGCTAGAATGTATGTCCCAAAAATAATGACCTAACAGGGCACTGAGCATTTGAGATAATTTCAGGTGGTTCAGTACAGTTGTAAATTCAGACGTTGAAGGACAGAGTATCTGGGGGAAAACGTTTAGTGTTTAGAAATAGAAAAGATAGGGTTTCTGATTCTCAATAAGAGATATAATCTTACTGCCTCACTTGTAACAGTCAAGACTTAAAAGGGAACATAGAAAGCATACATACTATATTACCCAAAGCTGTTCATGGTTGGAAGAGCCACATGCTGGGCAAAGGAATCAATACTTGACATCTCTCAACAGTCTGGAAAGACTTTTCAAGCTCACCTAGATGAACTCTGAACAAAGTCTTGCTGATTTAGAGTCTAAAGAGTCAATTGCACCAAAAAGGTAGTGGTATATACATGTGCTTACAAACACGCATGTGCACACATGTAGAAGGACCTGACATTTTATTTGTCCATAAAATCGAAAGAAGCCAAAAGTGTGACGTGGTTGTGAAAAAAACTAATACCATCTTGGATGTTATGGATAGGTGGTGGCCAAATTCACGGCTGCCGAGTGATGTGGAGGAAGTAACAAAGTCGTAGGAGTCCGAAAGACCTGACTGCACCACTCCTCACATCGGTTAGGTCTTAAATTGATTCTGCAGCCTCAGTTCAATCATCTATAAAATAAGGCTGGTTGATAACTACTCACTCACTTGAAGCTCAAATATGAACATATGTAAATTGCTTAATATGGTGCCTGACATATGAGTGGCCAAGAAACATTAGTTTTCTTCTCTGCATCTACTCCATTCCTGAAATGATACTGAGTGAATTCAACCAGAAGTCAGCAAACGAATTAGTAGTTACCCAGGGGAAGAAGATTTAGATGGTCAGAGTTGGGGGCTGCACTTAGCATGCTCTCCTTATTTTTTTAAATAGAAAATAAGCAAGCAAACATGAATGTGAAGAATGTATACATTATTTGAGGGTTTTCATGTGGAAGGGAGAATAAGTTTATTTAGAATAGCTTTAGAAGGCAGAGCAAAAGTCAAAAGGAGAATTCTCCTTTTAGCTACTTAACCCTTGCTTATCCTTCAGATCAAAAGTCAAATGCCATTTCTTCCAAGCAAAACTTTCTTTATAACTATATTATAACCTTTTAAAGGTTATTACTACTGCTGATTATTAAATTTGTCTGATTACATGACTAATGTTCATTTCCCCACTCATGTCCATAAAGGCTGGGGCCACACCTATTTTCTAAATCACATGCCCAGCCCTCAGCATGGAACCAGGCACGCGGAAGCCCCTCACATATGTGTTGAATATGGTTCCTGCCCTCAAGCCTTCTGGTCCTGTGAGTGGGACTTTAGAGGAAACAGTGATACTACTAAGGAGCTGCAAGCTCAGGACAGAGAAACAGAAGACAGCCCTAAGCCAAACTTTAGCAATCTTGAGCAGCAGAAGCCAAATAACTTACCCAGAGCAATTGGCACATTCTTATCCAATAGCCCAACTCTCCAGCTCCAACTCTGGATACATAATAGGATCTTTGTCTGAGCATGTGGCTGTATTGCTGAGGCTAAAGGAGAGAAATGGCTTTGCCCATGTGAAGACAGTTTCAGAGTTAACGAAGCAGAAAACGGCAGGGTGAAACAAGGTCACAGCCCAGGGGAGGCTTCCAGCACCCGAGGACAAGGGGTCTCATTTGATTGGGAGGGTGTTTTCATCACACAAATGAATGGAAAGGAACCAAGAGGGAGTTACCTTGGTGATGAGCAATGATGGCAAGGGACTGGAGACATATGGCAAAGGAAGAAACGCAAAGTTACGTCAGCTTGCAGTGATTCATAAATAACAGCAAGAGGTCTGCAAAGGCAGATTGGAGGCATCCAGGGTGTTATGTAATCAAGCCCCAGTGAGGCATGAAGGCATTAAGCATACTAATGCGCACGGTCTGCCATGCCTGCTCTGTCGAAGAAGCCTCGGGTTCTGTGGTTCTAGAGACATAGTTTGTACAGCTGAAAAAAATCCCTTAAAATAATTTTCTTAATGCTTTGATCCAACTTTGCTTAAATCTCTTAAATACCTCTAGAAGCTATTTCCATTTCCACCCTTGCTCACTCGTCCATCCAGTTATTAATTTATTTATCCAACAAATTATTTAGTGTCTAGTTTGTGCCAGCCACTGCCACTACTCATGTTCAGGTGACAATCGTCTCTCTGTGAGATTATTACGAGTCTTCACAATGATACCCCTGTCTCCAGTAATATTCATGTCTAATCCTTTCTCCACTCTTCAGCTAGGACAATCATTCCAAATTGTGACGCTAAATGTGTTTCCCCCTGCTGTAACATACGTTTTTCTATCTTTTGGAAACAGCTTTTACCACCTACTTATCCTTTGCCTCACTGACATTTTTGACAATATTTCGGATGAGAGTTACTACCTATAAATTGTCCTACCTCTTGTGACTCAATTAACTGGTCAAGGCATGAGCTTATGGTCTGTCTGGGACAATGAGAGAACCTCACTTGACCCTGGGTTTAGTGATTAGCTCAGATTTGAGCCTACGCTACAAGCAGATTTTCTGAGTACTAACGGGAGCTAGGGCAGAGGCAGAAGTCAAGCGGCAAAGGCTCCCATGTTAATTTTCTATTTCTGTGTAACAAAACTACCGTAACTGAGTGGCTTAAACAACGATGATTTATTAGCTCACACTCTGTAGGTGAGAAGGCTTCATGGCATAGCTGAGTTCTCTGCTCGGACTGAAGAAGCTGAAATCACAGCAGAATCCAGTCCTCACAGTTGTAGGACTGAGTCTCCAGATTCCTTGCTGGTCGTCAACAAGAGGCTGCCCACACTCCTTGCAGCCTGGTACCCTCCATCTTCAGACCAAAACTAGTGTGTCAGATCTTTTCTCCTCATTCTTTGAATCTCTTCCTTCCTCCTCTGTCAACATCTGAAGAAAATTTTCTGCTTTTCAAAAATAATTTTTCTTGAATTTATTGGTATGACACTGGTTAATAAAATTATATGGGTTTCAAATGTACAATTCTATAGTACATCATCTGTATGTTGTTTTGTGTGTTCATCATCCAGAGTCAAATTTCCTTTCATCACCATTTATTCCCCTTTGCCCTCTTCTATCTCCCTTTCCCTCTGGTCATCACCAAACTGTTGCCTGTATCTATGAGGTTTTTTATTTATTTTTTGCTTAACCCTTTAACCTTTTTCACCCAGCCCCATGACCCCTTCCTCCTGACAGCTGTGTCTGTTCTCTGTAACTAGGAGACAATTTCTATTTTGTTTGTTTGTTTTATTTATTAGATTCCACATATAAGTGAAATCATATGGCAAATTTTTCTGCTTTTAAAGAGCTTATGTAACTAGAGTGGGTCCACTTGAATATCTCTTTATCTTAAGGTGAACTGTATAACATGACCTAATAAAATTTTTGAATTCTGCCTACTATGTTCTACCCCTTCTTTTTATAGATTTTTAGAGCTGTGAGGGTGGAGCTTTAGCGCACATGGCTCCACCATGTGAAGAACTGTGTCCACTGCAGAAGAGGACACCCGTAGGTACAGAGAGAAAAATAAGCAGATCTAATAGCCTTGTGGTGATTTCAATTTCAGTTAGGCTCCCTGTCAGCCTCCCTCCCAGTTATGTGAGCCGATTGCTTCCACAAACCATTCTCGGTTGGGTTATCGTAACTTGCAAAAGAAGAACATCCATACAAATAAGGAGGCTGAAAGGCCACAGATTATTCACTGTCCTTGTGACGAGGACCAAACATTGCATACAGGGCCACTTGGCATCTAGTCCCCGAACACCTCTCCACTCCCGTATCTCACTTGCTCCCTATACAAACCTATATGTGCATACAAACACATGCACACTACCCACTTGCTCATGCACACATAGACTGGCACACATGCAAACATGCATCATGCACACACACACCCAGCTCAGTGTTTGCCACACACATGCTTGAGCATGTCTGAATTTCTCTTACATATGCTTAACCCTTTGCCTCGAAGAGCTCTTCCAGCTCCGTTGCACCAAACTGACTCCTACTTGTCCTTTTCTTTCCAATGAAGAGATTGGTCCCTCTAGAAGTTTTTCTTGACAATCCAAGAAAAGTTCTGGTACCTTATCCAGGTTTCCCATATTACCATAAGATTTCCCTATAATATTACCCAACACTGTGATCACAAATTTCTTTGCTGTTTATCCTAACAGACTTGATGTTATGAAGGAAGAGTCCTGTCTCATGTACAGCTATATCCCTTAAATTTAGCTCAGTGCCTAGCACAGAGTGATCACTCAATAACTGTTGAATAAAAGAATGATTTGGGCATAACATAGCCATCTTCTAATAAAAAGTTAAAATCTCTCCAATTTATGATAATTCAGACTGTACCCTGAACTCTCTCACTATATTTTACCTTGGATTCCTTTTCTTAAAATTTTCTGCTGTTTTTGACCTCTTGCCTGAACCCATGAGCATAGGCTTTAAAAGCTTTTGGACCTAAAAACCAATGCTATTATTTTCTTACTGGCCTTAGTATGTAGCCCTTGTTTTTGCTTTTTTAGTGGGGACTAACTCTGGCTTCTCGAGCAACGCCTTGGCAACAGCACTGCTGGTCTCTCTGGTTTGTGGGTCTAAACTTGGGATGATTCCCATGGCTGCCAACTTGACAGATTGGACTTGGCTCTGGCAATAGGGAACAAGGCATCAGCTGTCAGACATCATCTCCAGTCTCTTTGAATTGGAATCAATACTCTTTTCCTTCCACATGGCTGCTTCCAATAATTTCCAGCCAATTCCTACCAAGATAGCAGTTACATCATTAGCTTCAGTCTATCGATGGGTGAAGTCTGAGACTAGTAGAGCTGCTGAAAGCCTGGTATCTAATAAGCCTGAGATGAATTCAAGTGCGTGTCAAATTATAGCTTCACACTACGTGGTTGTTAACTAGATTCTTTCAAAAGAATATAACTCATTGCTTTGTCAAAATACCATCACACCCTATTACCAACATATGCCGTTTTCATTTATGTGTATTTCCTGCCAGATTGTGTGTGAATGTACTGCTGGTCCATTTTCATACCGCGGAGCAGTGAGATCCGATCGTACTCCTCAGGGTTGCGTGTGCTGGGGGAGTCTTAATGATAACACAGATTTGTACAAATGCTAACATCCTGATTTCACTGGAAATTGCCATCAACTTATAGCAACCTTAGTTCACAACATCCCTTTTTGTGCAAAGTATTAGGCTTACAGGTAATTGTTGACCTCTGTCCCTTCTCTCCCCTAATCTCAATGGCAAACACTCCCGAAGGTTCATATATGCTGACTACCTTCCTGCCTGCGTCAAATTTCATTCCACTCCTTTCTTAGGGTCATCATTGAAGACTCAGAATACCTAAGATATGAACTCAAGTAAGTCGAAACACTGATTATATTGTTGCCAGAGGTCCAGCAACTTTCTCTTCACTTTTCCCACCAGTAAAATTGACATGTTTAAACCCAGAACTCTCTCATGACCCTACTTGTCCCTAGTTCCTAAGTTCCAACTGAGTTCTGACCTTCAAATTTCTTAGGTTAGCTTTGTCGTCCATGTTCTACATTCTTCAATAAACTACCTTATTTCCAATCTTACACCTTATTACATGAGTGATGTTAGACTTAAATGGCTGAGAACCACTGCCTTACCTCACAGGATTCGATAGGTACTACACTAATAGTCCTATCTTTCTAACAGTCTCTAATTTGGTGCTTAATTTTATTTGTCAATAAATGGCTTATTCAGAAGGGTTTTTTGGTGTGTTTATGTACTTTAGTTTTTTTTTAAACTTCTTAATAAAAACAATACAGAGAGAAAAATCAATGAAACTAAAAGCCAGCTCTTTGAGAAGATCAAAATAATTGATGAAATTCTAGCCAGGCTGACCAGGAAAAAAGAGAGAAGAAACGAATTGCTATTATCAGAAATGAAAGAGGGTCAGCACTGAAGTTATGCTCATTGAAAGAATTACAAAAGAATATTACAAACAATTCATGCTCACCAACTTGTTGACTTAGAGGACATGAATCATTTTCTTAAAAGACACAACCACAAAACTCACACACAAAAAAAATAGATCATCTGAGCAGACCTATATCAATTAAAGAAATTAAATCAATGGTTAATAACATTGAAAAAACTCAAGGTACTATGGTCTGATTGTTTGTGACTCTCCCCAACTTAATATGTTAAAGCCCTAACCCCCAAGGTCATGATATTAGGATGTGAAGCCTTTGGGGGGTAATTTGGTTATGAGTTTGGACCTTTCATGACTGGGATTAGTATTCTTATAATATTCTCAACAGAATATTTAGCAAATAAAATCCAACAATATATTAAAATAATTATACACCAGCCCCACTCTCCACCATATTTCTCTGAGGATTTGACACATACTAAATACCTTGAATATCCCAAATCACTAGGAACAACGTAAGGATCTAAGAATAGGTCTAGCAGAAAGGAACATTTTTGGTGCTGAATCTGACCCTCTGCTGCTGGACTCAGTTTAGACAGTGATCGCAACCACCTGCCCCTGTTCCTTGGTGTCTTGTTTGGCAACAGTACACACAGGGGATGTTGCTGGTCACATGATACACACATTCCTGAAGCCCATCGTTGCCCATTTTAGGGCCAGGAGTTTAAATTTGTGAGTGGAGGACTCTGTCTCATTCTCTGACATTCTCCTGCTACTGAAAACTGTGTTTCCTCTTCTCTTGCAGTCTCCCCATAGCATCATCCCCAGTCCTCCAAAGCTCCCGCCTGTGTGTACTACGAGGCGCTCACTGGATCAGCTAGAGCTAAGATAAGGGATTACAGAGGAGGTCCATCAGGGTAATCAACACCCAGTCGGTGTCTGCCCCAACAGTAATATCTTTCAAGGTTGAAGAACCTGGACTGATGGAGCAGGATGTTCTGTCAAGGCTTTGATTCTTATTGCTCTGGAGTCTTCCTCTGGTTGGTTAAAGCACCCTGATGGTAATCTCATAACTCACAGATAGAGTTTTAATGGCTCAGGTATCCTGGAATAAGTTTTACAAATTTTACCTTGTACCCACCGTATGCTGAGAAGGACGTCGCCTGCCTGGATTATGCCAATACTATGCTTGTCTCCTACTTGGCCACTATGTCCCTAACATGTGATTAAAACTGACATTTATCAGAAGGTATTTTTAGGTTTGATTTATCCAAGAAGTCCCTCTTTAAATTCTCCAAAGACAAGGTCATACTTTCAAATAGTTTGTGTTTTAACCACTTTTGCTATTAATCTTTGAAGGATGGCAGAAAAACTTGAGAGATTTGGGGTCATTGCTTAAAACAGGTACTCCTCCTGAGAGATGTAAGATACTATTTCCCCGTTTTTTCCTTTTTGCCAGAGGTATTTTTAAATAACTATTCCACCAATTCTTCACTTTTTCATCAACAGAGAACAAGAATTTTGCTGTTTTATTCTTCATTGAATCCTCAAGTCCTGAACCAGTTTCTAGTACACTGGAGCTTTGCCAGAGAATAAAACCACTTATTTGGCAGGTTATAAATAGTTGTTGAGTGGACTAATGGATGAACTGCTCCCTGAAAAGTTTAGGAAGCAGTTTATGACTTTGTGTTTACCTACACAGAACATGGCATCGTCCACACATGTATTTAGTTTTCTTTCTTGTTTGTTACTGAGAGGTGGGGACACGGGGACCATGGAACTGTGAGTTTGTGCAATTAATCACCATTCAAGTGCTTTGACAAGTTCTTGACTTGGAAAGGAGCAGGATTTCTATCTCTTTCCCTTGAAGATCAAGAGCCTTGCCCTTCTCCTGAAGCTTGTTCACACTCCATTCCTGGGGACGGAGAATATCAGTCCTGCTCGAGGCTTTCTCTGTCCATTCTTCTGCTCTTCATATATCAGGGAATCATGAAAATGAAAATTCTCAGAATCGAATCTGGGAGGCGGGCACATGGGCTACAATTCTCGAGCAAAGTCAGGGACTTGTTAGTTTTCCTTAGCTTTAATTCTCTTGGAGGAGCTTCTGCACACGGAGCAGAATGAGTGCAAGGTCTGGGTACTCTGAGCCCTGAGGCTGCTGATTGTGCTGGGCTGGCATCTTAAAATGGTGAAGTTTGTTACCACAAATGCCTCCATCCTCTATGTATTTCCTGCATCAGTGAGTGTTTTTACATTGGTTCCAAGCAAATATCCACTGGTGAGTTATAGCCAATAAGAACAAGCCTAAAACACAGTCAGACTTTGTTTTCCAAGCTGCCTAGTCATTGCTGCCAGCTCCTGGGACCCACCAGACATAAGAGAATGGGAGATGGTGAGACAGCTTGCCATGAACCTTTCCTGGGGAGAGACACAGGGGAGGCCCATTTCCAGGGTCCTTTCATTCATTGCTAATCCTTTGCTTAGGGCCCCTCAACCTTTAGAATACCAGGGCTGAGTTCCTTACTTATCACAGCCCCTCTGCCTGTGTCCCAGGCTACCTCCCAGAGAACAGATCAAGGAGGGACTGTCTGTTTTGAGGAATACTGGGGTCACCTTGCCTTGGAAGCTTGGCAAGACCTTGAGAAGCCTGAAGAGGCATACCCACACCTTGCTTCCTAGTCCGCAAAAACTGAAGTCCAGAATTTACACAGTAGGGCTTCTGCTGATCTGTGGCTCATGGAAAGGATCTTTGTTTTCCTTCCTAAGTAACTTCAACCACTGTAGAAGTTGAGTCATTTGATTCAATAAAGACACATTTTATGCAGATTAGCATAAGGTGATGCTTACTCTAAGTGGTCCTGTGATGGAAATCAAGGACCTACAACCGAGATTATTCGACCCAACAAAGCTATCATTTAGAATGGAAGGGCAGATAAAATGCTTCCTAGATAAGGTCAAGTTAAAGGAGATCATCACCACCAAGTGATTATATGAAATAAATATATATTATATGAAATGATAAAGGGAACTATATAAGAAAAAGAAGATCAAACTATGAACATTAAAATGGCAACAAATGCACAACTACCAACAACTAAATCTAAAGAACAAACTAAGCAAAGAAGCAGAACAGGAACAGAATCATAGATATGGAGATCATTTGGAGGGTTATCCACTGGGAAAGAGAAAGGAGAGAATGGGAGCAAAGGTGCAGGGATTAAGAAGTACAAATTGGTAGGTACAGAATAGACAGGGGGAGGTTAAGAACAGTATAGGAAATGGAGAAGCCAAAGAACTTATATGCGTGACCCATGGACATGAACTAAGGGAGGGGAGTGCTGGAGGGAATGGGGGTACCAGGCAGAGGAAGGCAAAAGGGGAAAAATTGGGACAGTTGTAATAGCATAATCAATAAAATATATTTTAGAAAGAGAAAAATCTCTCCATCATGAAAACTCCAGCACCAGGAAATAAGTTCCTTTTCAGTGTGTGCTCTCGGGGGACATGGCTCCCAATTTCTTCAAGCTCCCATTGGCGAGAGCTTGAGTTTCCTGGATTGCTCCCAAGACCGGGCATCTTATGCTCCACCAGCCCTTTTTTGTTTCTCTGCCTCTAATAGAGGCACTTACATAGACAACATCCTGGCACTAGGGTAGAGCATCCTAAAAATAGCTTTATATTTTGATAATACTATTTCCCTTCAGTAATAAGAGATGTAACTTTCTTAATAATGTTCCCTAATGCTGATGTGATCTTTTGAAGCTTGTTATAGGAAGCTTCTCATCCTGGGCCCGATTCCCTGACTGTGCTAACTATAGCCATCTAATTTTTCCTTCAGGAATCAGAACCTTTTAAAAATATGTTGCATGCAGGAAGGTGGGTGTGCAGATCAATTTCGGTTGTTAATCCACCAATCATCCAACTTCTTCCTCGGGAGGGTTATTCGTATAAATAGCTTGTCATAGCTCAAAGAAAGTAGGTAGGACTCATTATCCTGTTGATGGGATTTGAAATTGACACTAGACTATGTCATATCATTTCCTGGTCCCTCCAACCACTGATAGAATCTCTCCGCACTGACTCAGGATAAGAAGTAATCCTTTTCATTTCCCTGAGCCATTCTTCTAGCAATTACATCCCACTTGAATGATTCAAAAAACTAGTAGCTATATGAATCATGTATTAGTGAGATACACGTATAAAAAAGCGTCAATGAGCTCACACAAGTAACAGGGACATGTCTGCCCCTTTCAAAATAGAGAGAGGATGCCCCTGCCCTCCCTTCCATTCTGTTACGCTCATGTATACATAACAGAATGGGAAACAAGTGTTCACTAAAAATCTGTGCACGGTTGTTCACAGAAGCACTATTCACAATAGCCAAAATGTGGGAACAGCCCAAGTGCCCAACACTTTATGAATGGATAAATAAAATATGATACATTCAGACAATGGAATGTTACTTAGGTATAAAAATGAAGTACTGATACATGCTACAACATGAATAAGCCTTGACAGCATTATACAAAGTGAAAGAAGCCAGACATGAGAGGGAACATGTTTTTGATTGCATTTATACGAGATAGTAGAATGTGCAAGTCCACAGAGATGGAATGCTTATTAGTAGTTGCCAAAGGATGTGGGAAGGAATGAAAGGGATACTGGGTTTCCTTTTGAGGAAATGAATGTATTCTGGAATTAGATGGAGGTGACAGTTACAAAACATTGTGAAAGTACTGAATGCTATTGAATTTGTACACCTTAAATGAATTAAAATGGCAAATTTTATGGTATGTGTGTTTTAGCACAGTAAGAACATTAAAAATTGTAAGACAAATTAATTAGAATCCTTATATATCATGGGATAGGGAAAGTCCTTTCTATATACAAACTCCTAAAGCCATAGATAAAGGATGAAACAATATAGCTACTTAAAACATCCACAACTTCTGTTTGGTATAAAATACCATAATAGGGGTTTTGATACATTTGCAATGTATTTGAGAACCAAAGTTAAAACCTTGAAAATATATATTCTACAACTCAATACAAAATTAAAAAACAATACAATGGTAATGAATATAAAGGAAATTCACAAAATACAAATCCTTTTAAACATAAACATGCTTCACTTAATATTTTTAAAATATAAACTGAAACAAAGAAATAGTTTTACAAATATGAATTTAAGACATTAAAAACACCCTAGGTAGACATGAGAGTATAGAAATGGGCACTCATACGCTTCTGGAAGTTTAAATTCTTAGTAATTTTGTAATTTTGATCAAAATTTAAAATGTGTATAACCTATGTCCTTCCAATTGCACTTAGATAATTTTAAACTATTGAACTTTATATTATAGAAGTAATAGCATGAGAGTCTTGAGCTATCTATGTAAGAATTTTTATTGCAACCATGTTATTAATATCAAAAAGAGTGGAAACAGCCTAAAGGACTTCCAATGGGGTGGGGATCATTTAAATTAAATAGAACATAGTGAAGTGCTCTACAACTATTAAATATAATAAAGCAGAGCTCACAAGGGTGTATCAAACTGGAAAGGTATCTGCTGTACACAACTATGTGGGAAAAGAAGGAAGGTACTGAAGAATATTTATAGTATGATCTCAAAACTTAGTATGGGAATGGGTAGACAGGGAAGAATTTTATTTATTTATTTTTGTACCTCAAAATATAATTGTGTCATCATAATCAAATATTCATTTATTTCTGTTTTTTGTATTTTTTGTACTTATAAAAATAATTATATATTTCTGTCTTTATCATTTTGAAAACAAATGTACTTTACTTTGTGCTCTTGGAACAATGAAGGAGTTTCCATTGTGTCTAGACGCTCTGTCTATTCGCAGAGAACTGTGTGCTCTCCTGATCTCAGGAGGAATTCATCTTCCCTCACCTCCCCTTTGGCTTCTGGCATGCATCTTGCTGCAGCTCAAATATCCTGTGAGTCACAACCTCTGTTTCCACACAGGTTAATGGGGAGATGAGCCTTGAGAGTTGATAAACTGTTACCTCATTTGCACAGGCTCTCAAGGGCTGAGGTTTGCATTTATAATTTTCTAATTTGTAAACGTGCTGCCAGAAGTAGCAACAAAATATGTCTCCAGGCATCCAGAGTCTGGTTTCAGGATCAGAAATGTAAACACATGAGCGCAAGTTAGCAGGTGGCGCACAGTCTGTTCGCATCTTTTCAGCCTGTTCCCATAGCCGCCTCAATCATCTTTCTTCATCTGTTCTTCATCTGTTGCCCTTCTCCTCTTCTTCATCCTCCTCTTCATACATGCTGCGTTTTTGTAAGTGCAGCAATTCCTTAAGAAAAATGGCTTCCTGTTTGTAATATAGTCCAACAATACACAATAGCCAGATGAGACTTAAATTTGGATGACTGGGGACAAGCACCTGTCAAGCCTGTTATGTAGGTTTGTTGTAAAGTGGCCACAACTGTGGGTTTGTGGAAGGGATGAAAATGAACAATTACATTTTGGTCATGCCCAACATGAGCTTTTTGAGAGATGTTCAGGTGGAATCCACAAGTCTGGGGTATAAGAGAGATCTGGGCTGCAGATACTGGGTAAGGAGTCACCAGCATCTCTAAGATCACTTAGCTAGCAAGCGGCAGAGTTGGATTCACACCCTGGATGTGTGACTCCCAAACCTTGAACGTACGTAGCTAATGTGTAATATTGCTAAATTCTTAGATGCCCCCAAGATCTGCCCCAAGGTTGAGATTGTAAAGGTGGAGTCATTTCCATTGGCTGTGGCCCTTGCCATGCCTCTATCTCCAGAACCCCCTTCCCTCATCCCACACCCTTAAGGGGCCACGGAGCCCTCTAGCACTTCACTATGCTGTCGCAGGCTGTTTGCAGAAATCGGCTCTAGGCTCCTGCAGTTTCAATCCGACAGTTTTTTGTGAGTATTAAGCTCACATTGGCAAATGCAAACAGTAATCACGTTCCAGGTAAATATGTTGGCTTTTCATCAACTTAGGGGTCAGGTAGACTGAATAAAAAATTAGAACACATTTCTTTACATTAATATGTACAGTAAATGGGTAAGACAAGAAACCTGCTATAGGTGTCGGGCTTCTTTGGTTATCTGATAGAATAAGCAATTGGATGCATCTTTTCAAAGGTGGAAGTTCTAAGTCTTGGGGTGGTGATAAATTGTGGCCTTCAGGCATGCCAGAAAAGTAAGCTGCAGTGGTGGGGGCCCGTTGGGTCCTTAAGGGCTATTTGTTCCCAAGGTGTCACTTTGCAGATGATGAGACAACTGATCCCAGGAATGTGATGTGATTTGTCCAAGGTCGCACAAGCACTGGATGGCAGTAGACACTGGGTCAGCTTTCCCCATCCTTCCAGAATGTAGACTGATGGAGTCCCAAAGGTAGGAGACCATCTGGGAGTAATTCTAAGGTAATCTTAAAGTTAAAATATTTCTACTCCATCTATCTGCCCACCATGTAACTTCTTCTAAGATAATGCTGGTAGCCTCAATCCCAAACTTGCAACCATAGGATTTATTAGGCCAACCAAAGCAACCATTTTATAGAATACCAAGCCTTGGGTAACAGGCTGAGAATCACAGGATTCCTCCCTGCTTGTCCTGTTTTGCACAATTAACGGAATAGGCCGTCCTTTATGCAGGGCAGTAGGAAGCTTAACCCCGTGATAATGTGATCTTATCATTTGTGAGGTGTGGCCCATGAACCATCCATGCTTATGACCTTGTGATATTATAGCATAGCAGGGCTGCAATTGCACAGATTGGTTTAAAGTCCAGCGATACCAGTTATTGTATCGCTGCTTGTGAAAGATGTTTGTGAAATTACTCAGGCCTCAGAACCTCAGTTTTGTAATTTGTAAAATGAGGATTAAAAATGTATGAGGACTCAGGAGCGAAGGCACCGAGGCCAGATCAGCTACCGGGGAATTCAGATCAGCCACAGCCAAGACGCTTGTGAGGTAAGCAAGCAAAATACAACCAGAGAAACAAAATAGAACCAGAGACATTGAAGTTTAGAACATTCTGGCAGTAACCAGAGGGGAGGGGGAAGGGGAGAAGGGGGACAAGTGTATTCAGGAACTGCTATAAAGGACACATGGACAAAACCAAGGGGAGGGGGGAAGCAAG
>PVJI01028870.1:0-15971 GCA_004026765.1 Micronycteris hirsuta
TCTCCTTTCCATTTTGTTTTGAACCATATTCACATAAGTTTGGAGAGCTGCCCTGCTCTCTCCATAGAGCCTCATTATGTAATTATTTACATCATGTTTTTCATATCTTCTTGGTGTACATGCAGTATCATTAGTCTTGCTTGATATTCACACCAATGTGAGTGTGGGAGTTCCATACTACTCCGATAGCATGGCTACAACATTAATTTAAAGAAAAAATAATATTCTGGGCCACAGCAGGGAGTAAAACCACACTAAACAATGTTCATAAGACGATACTCACACATTGATTCATGCCTTCATTTGATCATCACTGAACACCAACAGCACGGACAATCAATCATTAGTTGAGGTTTAGAAGCAACTAGTCTGCCTGATTAGAGTTAGAGAAGGCTCTAGAAGCAAGAGCACTGGCTTTGTTCCCCAGATTTATCACTCTTTTCTGGCAACAGTAAGTACTTAATAAATATAACCTAGTAGGACAGCAGTATTATCATCTGCTCCCTTCTTTAATTCTTACTATACCTCAATGAGGAAAGAAGAACTTTTACCATTTTCACAGGTAAGTACAAAAAGCTTGGGGAAAAAATACAGCTTCCATAGGACAGGGGCTCCCTCAAGGAGGATTGGGATGGCAGTAAACTGGTGAAACAGGACTGCAGGGATGTACAAAGTACTGGCAGTCTATGTCAACAGCTGAATAAACGGTCTCTGTTTTTGACAGACGAATGTCAGTGTCATCTCCTTGCCATGATAAAGAAAACTCAAAGCAGATAGTGAGAAATATATTGGACTGTAAAACTCTAATAGCTGCAGTTTTCTTTGATCTCACCTTTCATCAATCTAGAAAATTATCTCTGCTTAAATAGTGGAAATGGCACCACTTAGCTATGTTGGTATATAGCTTTTATTTCTTACAAATGTAAATGCTGTCCTTTCTTATGATTCTGTGTCTGGAGTTTGACCTCCAGAATTACATACAAAGACTGTATGACTAATCTTCATACATGATCTTGTATTCACACCTGCCTTTTCACCATTGTTCTCATCATGCCTTCCCTATGTAAAATATCCTTTCTTTGAAACTTTCGGCTTGTGAAAACTGTCATTCCAAGATTATATTAAAGGTGAATTTTAACAACTGATGTCATAAAAAAGAGAAGACTAAATTTTTATCTAATTAAAATTTTAATGTCTCTAAAATAGTTACCATCTTTACTATTCTTAATAAAGAATCATCTGTGTCAGTGTATAAAGAAATAAACTTATTTCACTTCATTAGCTCAAATATGAGCTTCTTAGCAAGTGTCTACATAACATACGTGTTTTGCTCTTTACAATGAACAAACCATTTTTATAGGTTTTACACAGTGATGCTTAAGGGCCTTTGCTCACTCTCTGCAATGTGCCTCTTTGGGCCACTGGTCAATGGAACTCCCTTTTGGAGCCTTTGTCATGCTCCATATTACTCTCTCTGAACACTCCTGTTCTATGACATGGCACATTCCATTATTTCCCTCAAGGACTTCAGCACCTGCAGCCCACTCTTCCTTTCTAGCCCATCATTGTCCTCCATATTACTACCCACCATTAAAGTGATATCCCTTCTAACTTCTCATTTCACAGTGCCAGGAACTTCTTAACAAAGGAGACTTCTAATTCCACTAGTTCACATCAATGTGGAGGCACAGATTGATCTCAACATTTTATTTACCAGAAGCTTCCTACATCTCTAAGCTTCAACAATCTAAAGTTTTCCTCTTGGATCAACTCTCCAGGCCTACTGCTCATTCACCCATCCACTAATTTATTTATTTATTCAATAAAATAACTTTCTACCATATTCCTCTAGGCCTTCCTGTTCACTATTCCCTCTATTCCTGCCCTATCCCTAAACTCCAAATTATTATAAAAAAATTAATAATACAATGTAACACTAAAAACATCTATTTGATGAAAATACTTTTATGCCTCTCTTTCTGATTTTGTAGAATCCAATACAAGATCGTCAAGGAGGAAAGTATAAGGAAGAAAAAGCACACAGTGTACAGAAATACTTGAGAATGTTAACATCCTTGTGACATTTTTAGGTAGACATTAAGAAAATATCTTATATTGTTTTACCAATATGTTGAAAAAGCCCACATGAAACATAAATTAACTGGTGACATAATTATGGTAACATAATTTTCAGAATTAGATATAGAAGATATAACTTGCTACTTACTACATAATGGGAAAAATGGAAATTTGATCACAGTGAGTATACCTAGTTAGGTGTTCTGAATACTAATTATATATCAAAGCCACTTATAAAACTTTTTTTTAAATGCCAATGCCTAGTCCCCACAACAGATCAATTAAAACAAGATACCTATGATGGGATTTAGGCATTTGTATTTATTTTAATTTGCACAAGTGATAGATAAGAGATACTCAGGGTTGAGAAACACTAATCTGTTCAAAGTGTTAACTGTTGCCTAACTCTGACAGTAGGTCTTTTTGAGAACGACTGGAAGCCATGACATTGTTAAAGGTCCACATTTTCAGTTGCCTGTTCCTGATATTCAGTTTACCCAGGTGTCTTTCTAATTGCTTTGTTTTACTTTAGGTTGGTTGAAAATCTCACTTGGCCATTGTGGAAAACAGTATTGAATTTCCTGAAAAAACTAAAGATGGAACAGCCTGTTGACACAGCAATTCCAGTACTGGGATTATACTAAAGAATCCTTAAAAATCCTGAAACACGAGTTCAAAAGAATCTATGCATCCTGATGTTCATAGCAGCACAATTTACAATAGCCAAGTGCTAGAAACAACCTAAGTGCCCATTGGTAAATAAGTGGATCAAAAAACTGAGGTACATTTACAGAATGGAATACTCTGCAGCAGAAAGAAGGAAGGAGCTCTTACCTTTCAAAATAACATGGATAGAACTGGAGAGCCCTATGCTAAGTGAAATAAGCCAAGTGGTGAAAGACAAATACCATATGATCTCACTTATAAATAAAACCTAATCAACAAAACAAACAAGGGAGCAAAATATAACCAAAGTCATGGAAATAAAGAACAAACTGACAGTAACTAGAACGGAAAGGGAAGGGGAATAACAAGGGATAGAAGGAGGAGGGTCCAGTCAAGGAACATGTATAAAGAACCCACAGACAAAGACAAAGGTGGAGGGAGGATTGAATGTGGGAGGTGAGGGTGGGTAAGGGGGAAAAGAAACAGGGGGAGAGAAATGGGGACAACTGTAATTGGACAAGAAAAACAAGAAAAAAAAAAGAAAAATCTCACTCATTTAAGGTGAACCCAAAATGGCTATGCATTTTAACTACTGTTATGATTTTATCTGAAATATAAACTTTTTATATTTTTATATTTTTATATTTTTGTAATACAGCTGGAAAATAGAACTTCTCACTAATGTGGAATAACTTGGTGGAAATGAAATTGGATAGGTTACCAATTTCAGTTTTTCATGCAGAATTGTTTGTGTGTTTTTTGGGGGGGCGTATAATTAGCTAATATATTCAGAGATAGCTGTAACTATTTGGCTTTCAAAGAAGCATCTTTCTTTTTTACACTTACATTTTAAGTTACAATTTATTTATTGCAGAAGGGTTGGAATGGGTGATTCAATTTGCTGATTAAAACAATTAATAGGACTTCCGCCAAGATGGCGGCGTAGGTGGATGCACTGCGCCGCCGCTCACAACCAGAGAGTGTAAACAACGAACTCAATAGCGAAAAATAAACAACCGGAACGGACAGAATCGAACTGAAGGGAAGTCCGACACCCAGGAAGTTGGGGAGGATGTACATCCAGGCCGGTAAGCAGGGCAGAACCAAGCGGAGGAGCGGAGAGGCAGTTTGCCCGGAGGGACTCACCCCACAAGCACCTAACCAAAGCACAACCCCGAGCAACGGGTGAACCTCGCAGGCTGGCGGCATAACCGGAGAGGCCAGTGGGAACCAGCAGGGCCGAGACTGGCGGAAAAGGCAGTGGGGAACTGGGGAGCAGAGGGTGATAGGGAGTGGCAGTGAACGGCAGATGCCATTGCTCCCTCCCAGGCCCCGCCCCCGGAGGAAATGTCACAAAAAAGCGACCCAGGTTACCAGGCACCGACAAACACCTAAGACTCCGACAGGTGCACTGAGATAAAAAAGAATGAAAATGGCCAAAATGAAAGATCAGAACAAATTACAACTAACGGATGATGACATAGTCAGCCTATCAGATGCACAGTTTAAAACACTGGTAATCAGGATGCTCACAAAAGTAGAAGAAAGGTGGACGCAAATAGTTGAACAAATGAAGAATTCGATAAAGATAATGGAGGAAGATTTACAGGGAACAAATAGGGAAAAAAGGAAGCTGGGACTCAAACCAATGGGGTGGACCAGAAGGAAGAAACAAGAATTTAAAAAAATGAGGAGGGACTCAATAACCTCAGAGACATTTGTAAACGACCCAACATCCGGATCATAGGGCTGCCAGAAGGACAAGAGGAACACCAAGAAATTGAACGTATTTTTGAACAGATAATGAACGAGAACTTCCCAAATCTGGCAAATGAAATAGGCTTCCTGGAAGTCCAAGAAGCTCAGAGAACCCCAAAGCAGTGGGACCCAAAGAGGAACACACCAAGGCACATCATAATAACATTACCCAAGATCAAGAATATGGAAAGAATCTTACAAGCAGCAAGAGAAAAGGAGACAGTTACCTACAAAGGGATTCCCATAAGGCTGTCAGCGGATTTCTCTAAGGAGACCTTCCAAGCAAGAAGGGGCTGGAGAGAAATATTTCAAATCATGAAAAGCAAGGATCTACAACCAAGAATAATCTATCCAGCTAAACTATCATTTAGAATGGAAGGGCAGATAAAGTGCTTCTCAGATAAGGTCAAGTTCAAGGAGTACATCATCATACAGCCTTTACTATATGAAATGTTAAGGGGTTTTATATAAGGACTCATGAGAGAAGGCACCGAGGCCAGATCAGTTACCGGGGAACTCAGATCAGTCACAGCCAAGACGCTTGTGAGGTAAGCAGGCAAAACACAACCAGAGAAACAAATTATAACCAGAGACATTGAAATTTAGAACAATCTGGCAGTAACCAGAGGGGAGGGGGAAGGGGATAATGGGGACAAGGGTATTCAGGAACTGCTATAAAGGACACATGGACAAAACCAAGGGGGAGGGTGGAAGCAAGGGAGGGAGGTGGGTTTGCCTGGGGTCGGGGGTGGGGAGTAAATGCAGACAACTGTAAGTGAACAACAATAAAATAATTTAAAAAAATAAAAATGAAAATGAAACATTAAAAAAACTTAATTAATAATTTGATCCACATGTACAATCCCATCTCCTTTCAAATAGGAGGAAGGAAGAGCTTGGGAACGATCGTTAAAAAGAATGTTATCTTATTACAGTGAGGTAATCCATTTTGTAAAACATATCAGTATGTTTCTATAATGGCACCACTAGGTCAGGTTACACCACAGGCATGCCTGTTCTTACCTCCAGACTTACAGCTGGTTATGGAACCAGATACAACTGACACATCATGAACATGGCATGAAATGAGGTCACAGCCCATGTTACATGCAAAGTAACACCACATGGCCTTGGAATCATCCCATGTAGTTTCTTAGTAATCTCTGGCAACAGTAACAAATATTGAATACATACCCTATAAAGCTGGTAACCTAATAGACCAGGCGAAACTGGAACTGTGCTTATTGTTCTTAAAGGTTAAATTAATTGGAAAACAATTGCTGAGAGTTTTATACAAATAGAATTTTATGATAGAAATAAAAACTTGGGAATTGCATAAAATATACAGAATCATTCTAGTAGTGTTCCAGTTGACCTTGAACCTACTTGGCTGCCCGTGTGAAGCAATCATAGACAAGTGATTAAAATGCACTAAAATGATTTCTTACAAAATCAGGAAAAAATCCTTCCTGGCCTTTTTTTTTTTTTTTTTTTTTTTGAGTTGTAAATGTCTAACACTTAGCTAGACTGTAAAAGACCAAGCAATCAGCCTCAAGCAGTACATTAACCAGACAACTCAGCTAAATGTCCTCATTAGACACACAAAATATTGATGAGAAAAGAGTTTGAATGTTGTACCCAAAGTCACAGAATTCATGAATTTAAGAGCTGAAACTAACACCACAGTCAATTCCTAGCTTGGACATCCTTAGATACCTTTCAAATTTTAGATCAAGTAATTTGTCATCTGTTTAATCCTGGTAATGTAGCTTGCAATTCTGATTAAGAGAAATATGTCAGAATCATCTTAGTTTACAAATAAAACATCTTGAGATTTTAAGTTATCTGAATTAGTGCGAAAAACTCAAGAACTAACAGATCAAGGGTCTGGCTCCACCTTCTCCACTGAAATAGTTGTATAAATGGCTTTGAAACAGATAATATTTAAATTCCCTCTGTCTTCTGATTCTTTTTTAAATTATTTTTATTTTTTTAAAGAAATTTTTTAAAGATTTTATTTATTTTTAGAGAGAGGAGAAGGGAGGGAGAAAGAGCAATGTATGGTTGCTTCTCACATGGCCGTCACTGGGGACCTGGCCTGCAACCCAGGCATGTGCCCCAACTGGGAATCGAACCAGGACCCTCTGGTTCCCAACAGGCGCTCAATCCACTGAGCTACACCAGCTGGGCATCTTTTTTAAATTATTTTATTCAATTTTAGTATTGTCTATAATTACTTTAGAATTGGAAATACATTTGTATTTTCATACTATTATATTGAAACTCAAAGGTTTCAAGTAATTATGTAACAACAGGTTGTCTTTTCTTAATACCATATTATCCTCTCAGACTAGACTTGGAAGGAACCTTAGAAGCCATGTATTTCTAGGGTTTTTTTTATTTTTTTTCTTTTTCTTTTTTTTTTTTTTTTACTTCTAAATGATTAGAAAAACGTTTTCTTCCTATTAAACTTTAGGTAAAATTCCAAAACATAAATTGCTTTAAACTGTTTTGATTGGGGCAGATTCCCAGTAGTTTCCTCTTTTTCCAAACAGTAATATCTCAGTCAATTCTAAAACAATTCCTAATTCTCAAAATTGTGTGAAAACCACTAATCTAGACCAACCCTCTTATTTTACAGGTGAGAAAACACATGATCCATGCTATCTAAGATGGTGAATTAGTCTTAGAAACAGAATGCCAGTGTTCAGGAAAGTATTAACCTTGCCAGAGAAGTGTGGTCTCTGTCCTTGGCTCCTGGGAGGTAAACTCTAAGCCCTTGGGATGTCCCTTGACCAACAAGGGTAGCTTTGTTTGCCTGGAGGCTTTAGAACATGTAGATTACCCATGTCAATAATGTGATTTGTGGTGAAAGCCTCAGAACACTTATCAATTCAACCTCTGTAAGGGCTGGAGACTAAGGTCGCCCATGCAGATGTTTATCCATATGTATATAATCAAGTCCCTATAAAAATTTGGGACACTACAGCTGGGCTGATCTTCCCTTGCTGACAATACTCCACATGTATTTTCAGGTGTTGTTGCTGGAGAAAAAAATTGTGTTGCCATCCACATAAGTCCACAGGGAGAGCAGAAATGGGAGGTCTTACCAGGTAACTCTGAGTCCCTGCCCTGTGTTCCCCTTCCCTTGGCTGATTTTAGCCTGTCCTTTTGATGTGATAAATCATAACCGTAAGTATAATGGATTTTTCTGAGTTCTGTGAATCTTTCCATCAAATTACTGAGACTGAAAGTGGTCTTGGGGACTCTTGAACGTTTTAGGTCCTCACTATCTTGACTTCCTTGGCCCAGTTCTCTTTCTGTAATACCACTTGAACAACCCCACAATTCTTTTTCTACTTAGTCCAACGGAGAATAGCCGTGATATGTAGCAGTGCGATGCATGCTGCCCACTTCATTTATGGAAAGGAGTATAGAAAAGGTGAACCCATGAATAAAATTTAAAGTATATTACACATTTCTTATCAAAAATTATTATGTAGATGAAGAATCATAAATATAAACTAAGAATTAAAATGTAAAGTTTTTCTAATAAGGTTTACATGAATAACTAAATATTGTAAGATACATTTTATTTTACTAAGTATTTTCACATATCTATTTTGTTGATTTCCCTCAGTCCCTCTGTGGTAGGAAATTATTGTTATAGATCTATATATCACCTAAAGTTTCAAGTGCTGCTTTGACATGATGACACCTCGCAGGTCCCCAAGGTCTAATTGTGTGCTCCTCTGCAGGCACCATATCTGCCCCTACACAGCGAGAACGACCCCCCACCCAGCAGGCAAGGCTCCCCACCCTGCTATTGCCACAATCAGCCAAACTACCTGCATCCTACCTGGTCCTTAACGGTTCCTCAGCAACCTAATAGGTTTTGCCTCCCTACCAATTCATCAAATTATTCTTGCCAATCACATCTTCTCATGGAAATCTCAGGGCATCTTAAACTTGTTTTACTACAAAGCCTGCTTCTCATAGTCCCTTCTAGTTCTTGCTACAGTGTGTTCTTTCCCTGAGCTGTGACTAACTGCTGTCAGTCTCATTAGTCCGTTGTTGGGTATCACACAACTACCTTGTCAAATTTAGGGCATGGAATTCCTCCACCAGTGGGGTGAGTCAAAGGTGGTCAGAACACCACTGTATGGATGAATTAAATGCCTCTTTTATGGCATACCCATGTAAAACAGGACTTTTTAATCACATAGGACTCTAATCATAAACATTTCTTTACCTACTGCATCCAGGTTGATACTTTAACTGTATGTAATGATTCTAGACAGAAGGATTGTGAGAGCTCCATGCTAAAAAGAATAAAGGAGCAGAAACCTTTCCAGAATTGGATTCCCTTTAGAACATACCTTCAGGTTTTTTGTTTCTTTCATTTCATTTCTTTTCTTTTTAGGCTAAAAGATTGCAATGACTTCCTTGGCAACCCTGATAGCAACCGGCTCAGAAAAATAGATTAATTTTAGTCTATGCCAGTGTTTTATGGAGGTGGGTCTGGTAGGTCATCTAGCTTGTTTCAGTTTCATGTCTACATCTTGCACCAAGAGCATAGCCTTGTAGCTACAACAGCATTCAAAAGGACAACACTGATGCCACAAGGCAGGCAGAGGCTGAATTCTAAGTTTTATTAGCCACTAATTTCTAGGACTTCATTATAGCTTACTGTAAACCCAGAGGACCATTTTGGGGAGGTACTTACACAGTATCTTTCCAAATAATAAAGGTACTTCGTGAAAGGTGTGCGGCTTCTTTTTAAGGGGAAGAAGAAAAGACAGTTGAGGGCTATTACGAGAATTCTAGGTTGCTGAGAATAGAGTGGGGCTGCTCATTCAGACAGCTTGTGAATCATGTTTACTTCTGTCTCTTAATAGATTTGAATACAAGCCATTAAAAATGGTGTTTTGAACATTGATGTTTTAAAGATGTTTCAAAGATGTTTCTGATATTTTAATAAATTTCTATGATTTTCCATGTCTAAGCATCCATAAATAAGCACTATTTATCAAATATTTATATGCATTTATTCATGTAAAAGTTTTTCTCAAAAATGCTTTCAAAGGCATAAGCAAATGATAAAACTTTAAATATAAAAATATATCATGTCTGTGTAAAAGTACTCTCTTACTTTGTCCAGTCCCAAGTCTCTCTCCAAAGAGGCAACCACAACAAAAATTTTATTGAAGTCTATCAGAAAATATGCATGTGTTTGTAAGTCTCCATATATATGTATACTTCTCATTTGCAAAAATTGGAACATATTCTGCTCATTGAATTATTTTACTAACTTTTTGATAGATATTAACAAATTGGTTGCCAAATAGGTTATACCATTAACACCTTCAACAGCAGTACAGAGGGGTGTACATTTCTGTCTACTCCCTTCAGCACTGTTTATTTAAAAATATTTTTGCATTTGTCATTTTGATAAGTAAATATTTTTAGTCATATTAATGTAATTATGAGAGTTAGGATCAACTTATAGATTTATAAACAATTTATAACTATTTTATACTTACCAATTATTTTGATAGATTGATGCTGTTTTTTTAAATTAGAGTGTATGTTCTTTATAGATTAAAATAAATGTTTGCTTTCCATAAAAAATACAGGGTGGGGTAAAAGTAGGTTTGCAATTGTTCCTATGGAAAATAATGCACTTAATAAATAATAATACAAAAATAAACTGTGCTTTACATACTCACAACTGTAAACCTACTTTTGCCCCTCTTCTATAGTCTTAAAATGATGTGCGGCTTTTATTACAGTGTCTGTTAAGTGTTTGATATTCATAAATTATATTTTTTCATTTGTGCAATATTCTCTTTTCCTTTACAGATTTTCATTTTCTGCCTTGATCTATGTCCTGAACATTATAGTATGTCCATGTTTCAGAACAGACCCGGGGGGGATGAATGACATTGCCAAAAAGACCCCCCTTTTTCTCCAGGTATTCCCCCACTACTAGGTTCCTTTTGCCCTCAACCAGAGGAAAGACGTCTCTCAATGCCAGAGATTGGTGAAAAAAAAAAAGGAATTATTTACTTAAAAGTTATACAGACTTAGAGCAATGACTTAATGTCTTCATTAAAATACTGAAGTCCTTCAGAATGCCTACAGAAGCATACAGTCCTTCCTTCTCCCTCTGCCCAGTCTGGGGTACTGTATCTCAGGAAAATAAGTAGAAGTCTGTGGTTCAGGCTCCCGGCACAATCAGCTGTGTCGCCACCACAATATCATTAATCCAAAGCCATGTGGCATCTTCTCATGGCCCACCAGCAAGAGTCTTTTCACCCCTTTTCTTCCAGGCAAAGTCTCTCCTGATTCCTAAGCCACATGGCAAAAGGGAGCACCTCAAAGCCACATGGTCCTGATTCTCGCCCAAGCCGCGTGGCACCCCCCTTTCCTTCCCACAGCGTCTCTCCTGCATTCTTCCAAACTGCTATGAGAGCTCTGCATCAATGCTATATCTTGCTTCCCAGCTTCCTAAGCTGTGTGGAAAAGGGAGCCCCAAAGCCACATGGATCTAACTCTTGCCCAAGCCACGTGGTCCCAACCTCTGCCAAAGCCAAGTGGTCCTCTCTGCTAAAGCCGCGTGGTGATTTCTCCTGCCACAGCTGCGTGATCCCCGAAAAGATGCCAAATGGCTGCCATGCCTGGATTTAAACCCCAGCACCAGTCTTCCTCTGCAGCCCCATTTCTGACTCCTCCTACAATCAGTTACACCTGCCAGCATTCCCCTATTCTTCCAGCTTTACTGGGCTGTCATAGTAACTCTGGGCAGGTGTGGCCCCATGGCATGGAGCCAATCATCTCCAAGCTCTCACGCAGGTGCTGTGACCAGGGGAATTGTCTCCCAGTTACATCTTGGGTGGAAGTCACTTCCATCCCCCTGGCTCAAATCAAGGCCATAGCTATTTAAAATATCTATGAAAACAGTTAAAGGCTATAGATATGTTAAATGACCATGCCAGAGGTTAGCTGCAAAGCTGTTGCTATGCAAAACAGCTCTCAATGGCCCTGCTCCATGTGTCCCATCCCCCAGCTCAGACTGCTGGGGGTGAGGACATCCTATACATATTTTTCTCTAATATTTCCTAAACACCCTGAGCTCTGGACCCCATTAAAAATCTCTATTTGGGGCCCCTCTCTTGGTTTCACCCTGTTACATCCAGAGTATCTCTGCAGAAGAACTCGCCCCTGAACTCTGACTGACATAACTAAACAACTATTTAGTTCATACATATAGAGGCCTGTCTGGAAAATGTCTAGACATTGTTAATATAATGAGAACAGTTTGCATGACATCAATGTAACTTGGCAGCCAAGGAGAGGGGACTGGAATGCTCATGTGTGAACAATGATGACTTCACTGTACTAGTCAGTGGGGGAGGTAGATACCTGTGCAAGCATGTGAACTATGTGGCCATTGCATTAAAAATGTCTGAGAGAGTAGAACAATGAATCTGCATCAAATTGTGTTTTAAGTCTGAACGTTCCTCCATGGAAACCATTCAGATGATTCAGAAGGCCACAGCTATGGGCAACTGATGATTGGCAACTTCATCACAACAATGTGCCCACTCATGCATTGTTGGGAACAGCCCTGCCTGGTTTCAGAAGGTGTAATTCCCCCATGGCTAAGGCTGAATATAGAACCTTGGGACCATAAGACACTAAGGAGACAAAGCTTATCTTCCTGGTAGAGGCACTGACTCTTCCCCCTTTTACTTCACTCTGCTTGGCCCCAGCAGATGACTGGTTAACCAATGATGGGTAGATTCCTCAAGGGAGGAATGACCTAAGACAGGCATAGTCACTAAGGGGTCCCCAGGGAAGGACTTGGGGGGCTATAGAAAAAGAGGGTGATGGACCCTCACCCCTCAGCTTTGGCATAGCCTGAGTCCTCATTCTGTCTGCGAGAAGTCTCCTAATCTCTTGTCTGCCTTACTTCCCCTGCCCTACTTAAGCCTGAAACAATGCCAGAGGTGGGTGTGGTCCTGTGCTGGAAAGGGGGGTTTCCCTGGGTGATGAGGCCTAAGAAAGAATGCATAAAATACTGTGAAACCTGCTTTGCTAATACCCTCAATTTAAATGATAAGGGTCCAAGCAAAGAATGAGTTTGTTTCCCCAAAGTTTTATGGCCCTTTAGCTATCTGACCCTGACTCAGAATAAGCCCTCATAGTTCTTTGTATGTTATCTATTGTTTGATCATTACTGTCTGACAATGATTGAGATTTACATATATGCCCTGTATTCCTATGCAAATTAAACCCAATAAAAGCCCATTGAGGAACAGGCTCAAGGCCCTCTCCTTTGAGATATTGGCCATCTTTTGTCCTCAAGCAGATCATGTCTTGGTAGACTTATTGTCATCCCTGGCAGCTGGGGCTGAGGGCTCTGTGGGTGGAGCCCCCCCCACAATGCATCACACCTTGTTCGAAGAGAGTTTTTGGTGAAACATAAAATCACCAGGTGACTCATCCCCGCTACAGCCCATATTTAGTGCCCTGTGACTTCTGACTTTTCCCAAAACTAAAATCACCTTTGAAAGGGAAGAGATTTCAGACTTTCAATGAGATTCAAGAAAATATAACAGGGCAGCTGATGGAGATTGGGAGAATTGTGTGAGGTCCCAAGGTGCCTACTCTGAAGGAGATTGAGGGATCATTGCCCTATGTACAAAGTTTCTTGTACCTTATATCTTCTTCAATAAGTGTCTCTATTTTTCATATTACATGGCTGGCTACCTTCTAGACAGATCTCATATACTTAATACTATGTTTCTCCTAATCACTTTTCTTGCATTGTTTCTTTCTTATTAGTCATCACTCTGGCCAGAAATGAGGAAAATATCAGAACATTGCCTATACACACACTCACCCAGACTTACATGGCTGATATTCATACAGTATACACCAATGTATCAATAGCTTAAATGATGGTTGAAATATAGAATCTTTCTTTCCTACTGATCAGAAAATATGTACAGTCTTGAATCCCCCAGCACCCTAGCTCTTCCAGCCTCTCATCTGGATGCCTCAGTATCTCACCCATGTCAGCAAGTAATGCAATAACAGATGCCACAGCAAGGGACCGCTAGGACCTCAGTCCAACACATCCATTGTGATTAGTCAGCACCCATGCCGTACCAGGTGGTATGAATTCTGACTATCACTGTTGTATAATGCACACATACACACATATGGATAATTGCCCCAGGCAATGGAATGTGAGTAGATGTGGTATACCTCACACCAAAGCAGAAGCTTCAAGGAAAGTCAGGAGATTGTGTCAGCTTTCACACTTTCTTATTTCTGTGGATTACACATGAAGAAGGGTACAGCAGAAATGGATGTGAAACTAAAGGAAGACTGTATTTAGTATATGTTTGGAGTATGACAGTAAGAATTGAGGACTATCATATCTCTTCTGCATTCTCATAGCTGATGAGACACAAGGATTGCTACTTCAGCCTGAAACCTAGAATGAGAAGACACATGGAACAGACCTAAAGCCTGAAGTCAAGCCACAGTTAATTTGTTATTGAGGTAAAGCTAGAGATATATCTAATTATGTAACTATCACTGTAATGATTTAACTATAAAAATGTATATGTGTATATACAGATGTACTCATATATCTGCCTCTTTTCTAAAATGACTAACACAATGACTAAAAAATAGGCCTGTAATAAATATTTATTCAATTAATGTATGCTAGTTGACACAGCCTTATTTCAGATCATCATCATCTTCTTTCTGTGTATCACAATACACTTTTTGATAGTGTGCATGTGCCCAGTTTTACATCACTCTAAGCATTTCTGTACTTCTACCAGAATCATCATCCTAAAATGCAAATGCACAGTAGTTATTCAGTCCCATTACTTTACCCTATCCTATCTGCAGAAAAGATCTAACTCTTCCCTTGTGTGATATTACAGAGCTTAGGGGCACCCTAACAAGGCCAAGAATTAAAATTCTTTTGTCTTTGTACGAGTGCTGTACCCTTGCCTAGAATGTTCTTCATCTCACCTGAATGTAACCACATTGAGGGTAAAGGTGATGTTGAGCACATTATAAATTCTCAATAAATATATGTTGAGTTAACAAGAAAGTTATTTATTTCTCATTTTCTTTAATAACTCATATCCAGTATGGGTCTTTGTCTGTGAAGGTGTTGTTAGTTCTTCTTTCTCTTCCCTCAAGTATCATTGACAGAATTTTCTGACCCTCCCCCATACAAAAATAATGTCCCCTTTTCTTTCTGCCCCCCACCAGAATTCCTTGTGCATATCTCTATTATTATGTTTGATACATTATTTTATTATTGTGTTTATCTTTCCCTATAGACTATTACTTGGTGTTATAAACTGATCTTATTTGTCCTTGTCTTGCTACTGTATAATACATAGTATAAATTCCAAAATATTAATTAAAGCACCAAATAAATGAATGAATAAAGAATGAATGAGTGATTGGATATCATGGTTATTATATCACATTTCAATTTATGACTTATATACTATCTTAGTTTCTATCCTCCCAGCTCCTGAGCTCCTGGATGGCTGAGATCATGCCTTTTACCATAACTCCTAATTCACTGACTCAGAACAGTAAATACTTAAATGTTTAATTAAAGACTCAGTGAATGAATGTTGGGAAAATTAAATGCTAAATGAAGAACTGACAAATAAGAGAGTTCACAGCCAAAAACAAGGCTTCAAACAATGAATTATACATTTTAGATAATTCTTACTACCATTTTATTTTCTTCATAAATTCATTCACAATTTTCTTTTTCTTACTTAATGAGCTAAAGGAATAAAGACATTATTCCTGTTGTGGGTTAGTTTTTTAGCATACGTAAAAAAATAGAACAGAATTCAGTAGCCTATTAAAATGTATTGAAACTTATGGGTATGTTTCTTAAACAAATAATTAAGAGGTAAGGTAAATCTGACATCACGCTGTTTTATTTTGTGGAAAGTTTTAAATTTATCAGCATTTACGGCACACACCCTTATTACAGTTAAAATTTAGTTTGAAGCAAAGAGATTTACATGTTTATGAACCATTAAAGAAAATTGGTTTTCATTTCAGCTAGTTTAGGAAAAGCTAGGGCAAATAGCATAACCCAAAAGATTCATTTAGAAAACTTTCAGGTCATGAAATAAATATAAACCAGATACTTTAGAATTTAAGAGAAGTATGGTGCCAAATGCAGGCAGATAGGAGAAATTTTGGTATCAAAAAGACACAGACAGAAATAAAAATTTGTATTTAAAAATTCAGTTTGGGATCTGGTAGGAAAGTCCCTACTGTCTCTATGAAGATCGGCCCAGCTGGGAAAAGGAATTTCCTGAAAGAAAAATAGCAAAGGGAACCGTGACATGACTCTTCACAGCTAGATTCTGACGTAAGTACAGATAAGATCATAT
>PVJI01028871.1:0-15976 GCA_004026765.1 Micronycteris hirsuta
TAAATTAATCTGTCGAGTTCTCTGGAGTATCAAAGTTAATTTTGTTTCACTGTCTCTATTTTTTGGACTGACCCCTGTCTGGGGCTGACTCTGTTCCTCTCACAGCTCCAGGTTTTAATGTCTCACCTGTAGGTAAAGAAAAGACGGGGGCGAGTGGGAAAGAAGGAGAGAAAAAAAAAGAAAAAAGAAGAAAAAAAGGGAGTGAGGGAAGGGAGAAAGAATACTATAAGAAGAGGGAGGGAGGAAAGCGAGATAATGTATAAAGAAGGAAAGAATGGAGGGCCGAATTAAAAAGAATAAAAAAATTTTTTTTTATCTTTTATAAATTAAAAAATGACAAAACGAAACAAAACACAAAAGTAAGTAAAAAAAAAAGAAGAAGAGAGGTATGAAGAGAGAGGACTAGGAATACGTGTGAATGTTCAAATTCCCCTGTAATCTTGGGCATCAATCATCATATGTGTTGGAATACTGCTGCGTTTTCGCCCCGTTCCTCAGAAAATCAACCAGTGGGTAGGAGGACGTAAACTCTGTTCCTCCTAACTCGCCGCCATCTTCCTCCCGGGTCCGAGAATTTCTTTAAAAAGCACTGTTCTAAGACATCTACTGAAAATTTTAGTTAAGGCATCAGGTTGGCAATGCTCAACTACTTCCTTCCCACCCATACCCAGAAAATGAACATACACATTCTTTATGAAGGAAATAATTCCAACTGAGTCCCCTTTGTATGCCACAGATTAAGGTAAACAAAATAGTGGCTCATAATAAAAAATTTTAGACAAATGAGGAAAAAAGCCATCATGAGTGAGTGTCCACAGAAATAATAATAGATTTAGACCTCCAAGGACAGGTATATTGGAGTTATTAAACAAAGAATATAAATGTATTATATATGAAGTATTTTTAAAAATAATTTAAAAATTAACCAAGAGACTATCAAATGATTGGCCAAGTTTGAAAAAGAACAAAATAGAACTTTCATAAATGAAACCATTGTAATTTAAATTAAAAACTCAACAGATGGGTTAAACAACAGAACAGACATAGGTGAATAGAGAATTAACAAACTGGAAGAGAGACTTGCACAGAGAGATGAGGCGATTGAGCCTATATCGAAGTGCCACAAAGTACAAAGGATGGAATAAGAAAGTCTAAAGCCAGTCTAACTGAAGTGCTTAAAGAAAGGAAAAAGATATTCCAAGAGATAATAGCTGAGAATTTTTCAGACCTGATAAGCCAACAAATCTAAGACTGAAAACCTAGATCAAGAAAGATTGTCAATAAGAACTCCATTTCTAGAAATCTTGCAATAAAATTACAGAACACCAATAATAAACATTAGATCCTATAAACTACGAGAGAGAAAAAGAGAATACCTTCAAAACTCACTAATTAGACTGACAGCCAACTTCTCACAGCAATGATGGGGGCCATAGGACAGTAGAAAATATACTCAGAAGGCTGAGAGACATTGTAATGCTCAACTACTCCCTCCCCATTAATACCTAGACAAAGAAAATACAAATCTTTTCTGGAGGAAATCATTCCAACTCAGTTTCCTCAGTATGCCACAGATTAACTTGGAATTGAACACCTCATAACATTTTATTTTAACAGTGATGAAGAGGTAAAGATATTTTTAAATAAAAACTGAGTTTGCTACCAACAGGCCCTCACTTGAGAAATTTCTAGTAATGTACAGGCATACCTCAGAGATATTGTGGGTTTAGTTCCAAATCACAGCAATAAAGTGACTATGACAATGAAGTGAGCTGCACAAATTTTTTGGTTTCCCAGTGCATATAGAAGTTATATTTACAATATGCTGTAGTCTATTAAGTGCACAATAGCATAATGTCTAAAAAACAATGTACATACCTAATTTAAAAAAGTTTTATTGCTGAAAACATGCTAACCATGATCTCAGTTTTCAGCGAGTCATAATCTTTTTGCTGGTGGATGGTCTTACCTTTGCTTTGTAAAAAACACAATATCTGTGAAGCACAGTTAAAGCGGATTTCATCCCACAAAATCCGTGGGGGACCGCAACCGAACACGTGAATCAATCTCACCCAGAGACACGCTTGTAAAAGGAAGTCCGGAGGCTACGGGTCTTTCACTCCATCTCTGGAAAGGTCCTGGGCATAGCTCAGCTGGGCTTTTTATTAGAAGTTTTAGGATACTTTTGCATTGAATTGGTTATTCATGAACTATATGCAGAACAGGGGTCTTCAGCTAGGTCATAAGGATATATGGGAAGGGGATAGATAAGTGGTAGGTTTACTCAGTAAGGTAAACATTTGGGATACAGAGCATTAGGATGTAAATTCAGGTCCGGTGGCAGACAGGACCGGGGCAGTACATTAAATAGGAGACAAGTGAATTGAGGGTAAGCTAGCTAGGGCTGTTAACTTTTAGGGCCATAAAACATTGAGGCAGGAAAGAATTTCAGGGATCTATTAACTTAAGCTTCTTGGCTTCAGGGAAAGAGACTCAGCAAGGCAGAGAATTTCTTAAGAAATATTTTTGCCAAATTCCCATTAGAGAATTCTTTTTCCACTGACATGGATCAACTGGCCTGCACGGGAGGGTTTTTTCACGCAGAGCCGTGCTCAGATGTGTGGATTCCCAGCGCAGCATTTCTCCAAATGTATGCAAAGAATTCCTGCCACACACAGTGAAGCTCAGCTCAATGAAACAAGATATGCCTGTACTCCAAAAAGGAGGGAAACCCTACAGAAATAAGGTCTGAAATGCAAGATTGAGTAGAGAGCAAAGAAACTGGTAATCATATAAATGAATCTAAATAATATTAAATACTTAAAACAGCAATAATGATGCCTATTTTAAGAAGTTAAAGCAATAGCCAAAGGTTATCTAGACATACTCCTGGCTTTTTCCTCCAAGGAATGCTTCCATGACTGTAAATCCCATAATTTCAATATCTTTTGCAATCTGGATAAGCTGAGAATTTCCTAAATCATCAAGTCCTGTTTTTTTTTTTTTCTTACTGGTTTTTCAAGCTATCTTTTTCGTTTTGCATTTTTATTTTAAGCAGTGAGAAGAAACCAGGATGAACAATTTGCTTGGAAATCTCCTCAGCTAAATATCAGATTACATCAATTATACATCTGATTTCCACACAACTGTAGGACTCACCATTGAGCTAAGTTTTCTACCACTGTGTAACAAAGATCTCTTTTTTCCCACTTTCTTTTATGTTCCCCATTTCCTTCTGTGCCCTCACCAACAGTGCCTTTATCATGCATATTTGTACCAACAGTCTGATCAAAGCAATCTAGGATTTTTCTATCATGCACCTCAGTTCTTCCAACCTCTGCCCATTGCCCAATTCCAAAGCCACTTTCACATTTTATGCATTTGTTACAGCAGTGTGCCACTTTCAGGTAACAAAATTTGTACTAATTTCCAATGGCTGCTGTAACAAATTACTACAAACTTAGTGGTTTAAAACAACAGAAATATTTCTCTTATAGCTCTGGAAGTAAGAAGTCTACGGTGGGTCAGTAGGGCTATATTTCTGAGAAAGGCTCTAGAAAAGAATTTGTTTCCTTGTCTTTCCTAGCTTCTACAGCTTGTCTGCATGCTTGGCTCGGACCCCATCTCCCATTGTCAAAGCCAGCACTGCAGCCTGGTTTTTGACTCTTACCTTCCCATCTCTCTCTTATGAAGACTCATGCAATGAAAATGGGCCCACCCAGAAAACTCAGGATAATTTTCCCATATCAAGATTCTTAACATAATCACATTTTCAAAGTCCTTTTTCACCAGCAAGGTGAAATGATTTTCACAAGCATTTTCACAGGTTCTAAAAGTTAGGAAATGGACATCTTTGAGCCAGGGGTGTTAGCCTACCACAAGTAGGCATGGTGAAATTTCCAAAGCAACTACAAAAGAATACACAGAGAGTATTGCTTCCAATCCAGTTAAGTGGAATATGAAATTTTAAAATATCAATTTAAAAGGAGGCAATAAATTTAAAAAAAACCATAAAAATGTAGGCAAATAGAAAGCATAAAACAAAATGGAAGAAGTAAAAAAAATTCTACCATATGTTGTTTATAAGAAACATATTTCAACTATAAAGATATAGAAAGTTTGAAGGTAAGAGAAAATAAAAGAAGCAAAATCTAACCCAAAGTAAGCCACAACAGCCATGGCTATCATAAGGGCGGTCCAAATAAAACTGCAAAACACATAGTACTATTAGGTCAAAAGGATCACTGGGTAATAATAAAAGGTTTGACTAAGTACAAAGCCCTAATAATTCTAAATTTGGTACACTAACTTGCCTCAAAATATATAATGCACACACACATATTGCAAATATATATTTGATAAGTCTTTCAACATATTTCTCTCAATTACTGGTATGTCAATCAAATAAAAATTACCTGCGGGGAGCTGTAGAGGAAGGCCCCAACTCTGGGGAGCCACTGAAGAACTTCAAACACATTCTGGAAGAGAAAGAGAGCGTTTTAAGCTCCAGCCTGCCCACAGAACTCGAAGCCATTTTGCCACAGGGTCTTTCAAGTAACAACAGTCCTATTGCCCTGACATTGCTCCCCTCTCCCTGCTTTGACCCTACCAGGGAAGGAGCCCAAGCTTAGGGAGAAGGAGAAATGCCAGTCAGCAAAGGAATGGAAAGGTTCATGTGCCCACCTTCAGGGGGAGAAGCCTTACCTTTCAATGAGGATTGAAGAGATTATTAATATATTATGCTGGGCATTTTTATTTTTTTTACTGAGACTTGGTTTGCAATTTAAAGCGGACTTACACATTTTTATTATCTAAAGTGGATAGAAATGTCATTGAGGCTGCATAGGTTTCCACCCAGAGAAAGCAGAAAAGACTACTTTCACCAAGCAGTATTAAAGGGCAAGTGGGAGACTTAACGACATCCAGTGAGTCCTGTGTGTTCAGCACAGCTATAACAGAAGAAGAGAGCAATGCTTTTATTTTTGTTTATAAAAATGGGCCAACTTTTGGCTAAGTGGGCAGGAGTTTACAGGGTCCTCAACAGCAAACAGATAATGCTCTTTCAGTTCCCACTACGATGCTAAGGACAGTGACAAAAAAAGGGAAAATGTGTAAGATCTCATCTCCACATTTTCAAAAACGGATTGTAAGTCAGATGAGTTTTATACTGGCATTTCTTTGTGGAAAAGGCAAGATAGCCTTACATTATTCTGTAGTTGGATTGTATAAGAATAAAAAATGAGTAGCATTACTCATTTGCCTTAAGTCTGAGTAGCTCCTTCCTCCTGGCCCTGATCTGTTGGCTATGAATCAGCTCAAATACCGAGGTTCACCCTGTCTCTACTGCTTTTTAGCTGAATGGCCTTGGGAAAGTTACATGGTCTCTGTGTAAAATAAGGATCATAATAGAACTGATCTCATAGAGTTATTGAAGTATTAACTTGAGTGATAGAATTCTATCAGCTATGAATTATACCATGACACATTATATAGTTATTTCTAAGTCTACCTTATACAAAGACTGGCAGTAGGAAGTCTGGTATTAGTCAATTTGAAGGGTCTTGCTCCCTCTTTCTTTGACCATACAAGAAGCCTGTCTTTATGTAATCCAGGACTGTAGGGTGGGAGTGTGCCCTCTGTGGCGGGCACCGTGATTGTGTTTCTCCTTGGCCAGGTCTGTGAGATCCAGTTGAAGTTGGGCAGCTCCACTGGTTGAAAGGACCAATTCTAGAGGCCCTCATTTAAAAATGGAATTCTTTCCCCCTACATTTGCTCCTCTTCCTGTGTTTTCTCAGTAGATGGCAAGTCAAACTTCTCTCTTTTCCCCTCTTCCTCTCCCCCACAGACAATCAATAAATCACCAAGTCTTTTCTTCTAATCCCATTACATTTCTCAATCTTGTTCCTCTCTCATCTCATTTTTAGACCTTCATCATCTCTCTCCAGGATTGTTTAATCAGCTCGTTAGTGGTCTCTGACTACAGTCTTGTCCTACTGTAATCAATCCCTGGGACCCTTGGCCTGAGTAATCTTTCTAAATCACAAAATGATCACATCTTTGTCCAACTTAACATTTTTCATAGTTTCTCATCGCCAAGTCCAAGCATGCATGGGAAACAGGGCCCCACAGGTACTGGTCCACCTCTTTTGTCTCTATGCTTTGCCACTGTGCCCTGTACCCAACCACAGGAAACACTTTGTGTCTCCCCAAATGTGACACATTTCCCTTTTATCTGTATTTATGGATTCTTTGACCTCTAATGCCTGGAAGGATATTTTCCTGCCCTTCTTCTTGCAAAGTGTACACCTATCCATTACTGTATATTTAGCTTAAACATCACTTCCTCTGTGAAACCTCTCTTGGCTATGCCCATCTCCAAATGATAGAAGGGGACCACCCCCTCCTGGAAGACTAAGTTGGGGGTGTGAATGAATATGGATGACCCCAACAAGCTGTGAATGATTTCAAGTTCATCTTCAAAGATAACAGAGTCCGTTTCTGCTAACTTTTCCCCAGCCTCTAGCTTTTGGCACCCAGAAAGGTCTTTATCTCATTTTTCTCCTTATCAACACTTGCTATTTAGAGAGGAGTGGGTCTCAGCCTTTTTACTTGAGTTTGAGTTTATATACATCTGATGGCATAAGGACTTATATTAATAATTGAGAGGTATTATAGAAAAGTAGAGAAATGTACATTTTTTTCATACATTTGTACAAGGACACACCTGAAATTTTTAGAAACTCAACTAGGAATCCTGGATGTTATTATAAGGAGAGGGTTTTGGAGTCGGGGGGGGGGGTTGGGATGGATAATCTCACCCTGTATATATCAATGGATGTGAACCACTTGAGGAAGCATGGAAACCAGATGACAGAGGGAGAGTTAGCTCACTAGGGGGTCAGGGGCATTGAATATGGGAACCTGCAGGGAACAGGTAGAAAGTTGCTCAGGGGACAGGAAGTGATAGAGATCAGAGTACAGGTAGAAGGTTAGTTTTATAGAAGAAGATCGTCTTTCATTTTAAGGGTGAAGGGAGAGATGAAAGGATAGAAGGCAATTGTGATGTGTTGAGCCAAAGACAATCAACCATCAAGAACTACTAGCATCTATGGTCTTTTACAGAAGAAAGTGAGGTCATCCACTGAGACAGAGATTTTTAAGAAAGGAAAGAAAGGAACAGCTTTAAAATGGCAGTTGAGTGATTTGCTAGGTGGTGAACATCAGCATAGGGGCTACATGTTGTGGGCTTTAAGAATCTTTAATGGACAACCACCTGAAACACACAAAATTTTTTAGCACATAAGAAAATGCAGCCAAAATGCATACTACATTTCTCTTCAAGGAGCAAGTTTCTGAATGAGTTTATATCTCTGTATTTTCAAAATATTTTATAATGAAGTTATAATACTATAATAATTGGAAAGATTTTAAAAATATATTGAAAAAGAATTTGTGATATGTCACAGTGCCAGTGTTCTCAAAAGTCACCTTAACTAATGTTATCTCTGCCCATGAAACACAATGGTTGGTCTTCTCTGGGCAGTTTTATCAGAGGCTAACCTAACAGTTCATCTAACTCTGATAGACATGACAGAGCTTGCCTATTTGCTTCAATGACTGACTCAGCAATCTCACAACAATGCACACTCTATTCCAGCAGAAATATTTTTTAATCAACTGCAGGGATCAAGAGTTAAGATTCAATCCAAGCTCTCCTCTGATTGCATTAGCACTCACTAGATCAGAGTAACCTAGTAAGATTCTATACTGGTAGAAAGAGCTATGCCTACTGGAACTCAGGAAAAAAGGTTGGCTTACTCTAAATGAGATTTATAAGTGTCAGCCTAAAAGCTAGTACATTTGAATTTTATTCATCTTTTTTTTTTCACTGTAACTTGAATCAGAGTTCAATTCTCTGACTAAGCCTCTTTAATCACTACTGCCATAATTAACGCTTAATTCAAAAATGAGGTGGTAGACATTTACATAATGGGAGATTATGTGCTATTCACTCAAAATGACAATGCTGGGGCTGTCAATCATTGCACATTCTTACAGTGCTATGTGTGTGCAGATATAAATGAATGCGAAATCTATCACCTGAATGATGTTTAAAAAAGAATGAATTCCACTCTAGACTTATTCAGAGCTCTGATGATAGAAAATAATAACTTATCTTGTGGGGTTGAAGATGGGCTGGGCAAAACCAGAGGTTCTCAATCTTAAACCCTAGATAGTAATCACTTGGGGAAATTTAAAAATACTGATCTACCCCCTTGGCCCTCACCAACACTTGCCCTGCTCCCTCTGTCCAAGGAGGCCTAATTAAATTTGAATTAATAAACAATGAATAATATTTTTGGTATCAGCATGTCCCAGATATTGCATGGGACATATTTATACTTAAAAAATCATAATTTCTCTGAAATTCAAAGTTAACTATGCGGCCTTAAGTTTGACTTGCTAAAGCTGGTAGCTCCCCCAGCGCCCCCATCAGATTCAGAACTAACAGGTCTGGTATTTTTCAGAGTCCCTCAGGTGATTTTAATGTGTACCAAAATTCAGTAACACTGGACTAAATCTTAAAAGGCCTGCTCTATAGATAGGTTGGCAGAAGCTAAACTAAAACAAGGGGAGAGGATGGGAAATGATTGTTAATTCAGGTCAGTAGAACCTATCACAGCTCCTTTAAATTCTTCTATTTTGTTGCCTTATCTTCTATGTAATATTCTACATTTATTATAACTTGGAACAATCATGGTACCTGCTGCATCCGCAGCCCTTTCTGAACCACACCCTCGGCTAATGGCATTTCTCGGTGGTTAAGTAAGGGAAATTCATGCATCCACCTTGGGAAATGTAGCCCTTATGTTTTCATGTCTAATAAGAGCACAGTCTCTCGTGAAACATAAAGTCGGCATGCAGGACCCACATGTGACAGCGGAATTTCCTGTGGGTAAATCAGGATGGCATATTTCTTAAATTTAAAACTTGCCCTTGCTGAAACCTCTCTCTCCCAGAATCAAAAGAACTTATGCTAATGCATGCCTAGCTTCCCCAGACCAGTGAGTCAGCCCAAGCATTATTCTCTTTCTATTTGCATATCTATCCTCTTGATGCGACATCTTGGGCGTCTACCATCTAATGTAAATCTACAGTCCATGCATAGTTAATGAAGACCATTCAGATGTATGGCTCGGGGCCTCTCCAAGATTATTATGGAGTGGACGTGTGGTACCGGTTCTCTGTTTCTGTGTGAGCTTATTCATGCATTTAGTCACAGCCATACGGATCCTGATGACCAGAATTTGCAACTATTATGCAAGCCTGTGTACCCATGCTCTGCATCAGTGCTCCTCCCCACCCCCTTCCAAACTTTGGCCACTGTGGCCAGTGATGCATCTGAGAGAGGCACATAGTCCAAGATTGTCAATTTATAGTCTGGGCAATGGCCTTTAAGGTAGTATGGTACAAGAGTTCTGCCCAGTGGGGTACTGATGATTAAATTAGACTAGACAGATTCTCTGTGTATTTTATTTCTGGACACAGAGCATCAGATGATTGATAATGGAAGCAGGATCAATTGGAATAGGTTAGGTCAGTGGCTCTCAAACTTAGTGAGCATTAGAATAATTTGCAAGGCTTATTAAGACACAGAATTCTGGGCCCCACCCCAGAGTTTCTCATTCAGTAGGTCTGCGCTGCAACCCAAGAACGCAAATTTCCAGGTGATGCTGCTGCTTCAGATTCAGGGACCACATTTTGATGGTTCCTGGCTTAGCTGATGCTGCAGTAGCAAACAAGATCTCAGAGGATGAAGGAAATAAGGTTTATATCTTGTTTGGGCCACATGTTCAACCAACGTGGCTGTGCGCTGTGCTGCACAATGCCAGTTTCTTCACTCTGATACCTGGGTGATGGAGTAGCCACTCTCTGAAACATTCCAGCCACCAAGGCCGAAAGAACGGCGAAGCACACCCTGACTCTTATTAGAGTTTCCCCTGGAAGTGACATGTGTCACTTCTCAATTTCTCTGGCTAAAAAAATCACATGCCCACACATAACTTTTAGTGGAGCAGGTAACGTAATCTTATCATTTGCCTCGAAGAAGAGAGAATATTTGCTCTAATGACAACACAGATGCTGAAGCTAAAAACACTCAGAAATTGAGCAGCATGCAGATGGCAGAAGAACACTGGAGCCGTAAATGAGGAAAACCTGGCTGGTTGGTTGGTGGTGGCAAGAGGAATTAGAGACAGTAGTGTATATAAACGGAGTCAGGTAAATGCTGATAATGGTTGATGATGGTTGTTGGAGCTGCTTTTGGCCCTGAACCATGTCTAAGGTTGTTGCATTATGTTCTGGTCACCACAGATGTGTTAATATGACAGCAGCCATGTCCCTACCAGACTCCCAAGCTCCTTATTCCCACAGACACCTATAGTCTCATGAAGCCTTCACCCATGGCATCACATTATCAATCACTACCAGGAGAGTGTATCCCAGCAATTAAATGTGATTTCAAAGTAACTCAAGTATCCCACTTGCATTTCTCAAACACAATGAAGGGGACACATAGACTGAAATAAAACATCTTAAAATTTCTTTAAATGTGTTTTTTTCACATACAGCCCCATGCCCCTAATTCTTCCCTAGCCCCTGCCTTTAGATTTCTAGTTTCTCTCCTTTTCCTTTTCTTCCAGTTGTACATTAAAAAATCCCAGAGGTCTGATTTAGCAAAACAGCAGAGGGGTCCAGCCTGAGCAGGCCCAGGCTAAGTCCCTTGTGGTAGGTGGAGAGGAGAATGTCTGTCGCGAATTCTGGCCAGCAAAATTCGTATTGCCATGGCAGGCACGTGAATAAATTCACACGTAATACACTGGACTAGAAATTCAGGGACCATGAGTCCCCTCCATTATCATTTGGAGAGGCCCCGAGTGCTGTGTCCACCAGCCTTTTATTACTGTTTCTTGGGTACACTACATCTGAATGGTCTTCATTAATTATGCATGGATTGTAGATTCACATTAGGTGCTAGACACCCAAGATGGTGCATCAAGAGGATAGATATGCAAATGGAAAGACAATAGGCTTGGGCAGAACTCACTGGTCTGAGGAAGCTAGGAATGCATTTAGCATAAGTTCTTTTGATTCTGGGAGAGAGAGGTTTCAGCAAGAGCAAGTTTTAAATCTAAGAAATATGCCATCCTGATTTACCCACAGGAAATTCTGCTGTCACACACGTGGGTCCTGCTTGCCATCCTATGTTCCACAGGAGTCCTTGCTCCCTTAGACATGAAACATTAGAGCTACAATTCCCAAGGTGGGATGCATGAATTCCCTTTAAATGTCCAGGCACAAAAACCAGACCCGCCACAGCCTCACTACAAACCGACATTACCTAAGGTACCCGAGGGACATTCAGTTCCTGGTGGTCAACAAAGTTCAAACAACTTGGACATGGACTTTCATATCAGGAACGAATGATTTCCAAGGTGCGACACGTGTGTGTGGGACTTAAATATTCCGGCAACATTAACAACAAAAAGGAAAATGCTATATTTTTATCATTGCTTAACTTTTAAATTTGAGCTTAAATATGTCCAAAACATCCCAAGTGCACTGGAATTTTGGGTGTAGTCTAGCTGTTTACCCCACCCACTGTTTGCTTGAATTTACCACGAACCACATGATTCTTTCTCCTCACTATTCTCTCCTGCTCACTAAGTGATTGGCTGGACCTGAGCCCAGAGGAATTCTGTCCATCTCCCAGGATCGCTTTTGTGAACTCTTCTAGAGACAGGTGGTATTTCTCTTGGCCTTGAGAAGAAGGGCTCCCTTTTCCGGCCTCCCTGCTTCGGTGGACTTTGACTCTGCCTCTGCCTCTCCGCTGGCCTCAGCCCTCCCTCTGAGGAGTCCCAGAGACCAAGGGACCATGACCACATGTAGCCTTCCCTCTCACCATTTAGACCACAGCCCTGGAATTTCCAATGGCCCTGGGCCTGCTTCTGGGGTCTGTGTGGGCCTTGTCCTGGTCCATCTCCCAAGGACAGAATGTGTCATGAAATGCACGTCCTCAGGCCCAAAGAGCAGACAACGGGTAGTTATTTGGGGGTGTGTAAATGAAGCATGGGCACATGGGCTGAGAGATTGAGCCCCATCGTGACATGGAAGGGAACTGAAAGTGAGGAGAGAAAGAACATAGTTCATGGGCCAGGGACCAGAGTGCTCTTCAATATCATGTTTGGGCACAGAACGTCTAGAAGTCCAAGAATTTTTAGGTTCAAACTTGGCCTTCCAAATAGTTGTGAAGGTATTTTTGTCAAGGTAGGTAGATAGAATATCTTTTATTTGACAGTTTCTTAGCTTGGCTTACAATTTATACTCATAAACATGGCTGATAGGCCTCCATTTATGTCCTTGCCTCAGACCCTGACCCAGCCAGACAGACAGATGCAGAACTCAAGAGGCTGAGACTCGGATCTTGGCCTGGGAATAAAAGGAAGAACTTGTGGATTTAATCCCATGGTGTAAACACTACTGAGACTACTTTGACTACCTAACTTTACAAATTAAAAAAAAACAATGGATTGTCCTGAAATCAAGTTCTTGGAAGCCTCACAGAAGAGCCTGGCAAAAACAAAACAAAGCAAAATAAAACTAAACTAAACTAAACTAAAAAAAACCCTGGTACTTCACTTAGCAAGCTTGGCCTCTCTTTTGTCTATCAACCACTTGTGTGTGGTATGCTATGCTGTGATATTAAGAGCATTAATGTTAGACATTGAAGACATGATTTCTATGCTCTATAACCTGGTGCCCATGAACATGGGCTTCGGAGTCAGAGAGACACAGCCTAGGAAGTCAACTCTTCTGCTCACAAGCTGAGTGACCTCAAGCGAGTTTCAACCTCTCAGAGCTTCAGTTTCTTCATCTGTAAATAGGATAATGACCCCTACCTCACATGGCTATTGTAATGGTTTAATAAGAAAGACCTGAAAGGGGGTGGCACATAAGGGTTACCTGCTGTCACTACTAATGTTATTTTTATTGCTACTGTAATAATTAATTGTGCTACCTTAGACCAGTAAGCTACTCCAAGTCATTTTAAAATTACTTAGAAAAATAGGCTAGCACATTCACATAGTTAAAAAATCAGATATGAAAAGATGTTTGTCAAAAAATCTTTCTTCCACCCCTCTCACCGTTCAACTCATTCTATACAGCCTTGTACTCTATGGTAACCACTTTTTTAAAAAGTACATTTTATTAATTATGCTATTACGGTTGTCCCATTTTTTTCTCCCCTATATTACCCTCCACCTGCACCCCCTCCCACCAGCATTCCCTACCTTTAGTTCATGTTCATGGGTCATACATATAAGTTCTTTGGCTTCTCCATTTCCTATACTATTCTTTATCTCCCTCTGTCTATTTTGTACCTACCATTTATGCTGCTTATTCCCTGTACCTTTGCCCCCTCTCTCTCCCTCCCTCCCTCTCCACCACTGATAACCCTCCATGTGATCTCCATTTCTGTGATTCTGTTCCTGTTCTAGTTGTTTGCTCAGTTTGTTTTTGTTTCTTTTTTTTTAGGTTCAGTTGTTGAAAGTTGTGAGTTTGTTGTCATTTTACTGTTCATATTTTTAATCTTCTTTTTCCTAGATAACTCCCTTTAACATTTCATATAGTAAGGGCTTGGTGATGATGAACTCCTTTAACTTGACCATATTTGGAAAGCACTGTATCTGCCCTTCCATTCTAAATGATAGCTTTGCTGGGTAGAGTAATCTTGGATGTAGGTCCTAGCCTTTCATCACTTTGAATACTTCTTTTCAGCCCCTTCTTGCCTGCAAGGTTTCTTTTGAGAAACCAGCTGATAGACTTATGGGAATTCCTTTGTAGGTAACTGTCTCTTTTTCTCTTGCTACTTTTAAGATTCTCTCCTTATCTTTAATCTTGGAGAATGTAATTATAATGTATCTTGATGTGTGCTTCCTTGGGTCCAACTTTTCTGGCACTCTCTTAGCTTGCTGGACTTCCTGGAAGTCTATTTCCTTTGCCAGGTTGGGGAGGTTCTCCTTCATTGCTTTTTTCAAATAAGTTTTCAATTTCTTGCTCTTCCTCTTCTCCTTCTGGCCTTCCTATGATTTGGATGTTAGAACATTTAAAGTTGTCTTGGAGCTGCCTAAGCCTTTCCTCCTTTTTTTTTCAATTCTTGTTTCTCCATTCTGTTCTGGTAGAATATTTAATTCTTCCTTCTGCTCCAAATCATTGATTTGAGTACCAGTTTTCTTCCCTTCACTGTTGATTCCCTGTATATTTTGCTTTATTTCACTTTGCATAGCCTTCACTTTTTTCCTCTATTTCACGTCAGTACTCAATCATTTCTGTGAGCATTTTGATTACCAGTGTTTTGAACTCTGCATCTGATAGGCTGGCTATCTCTTTGTCACTTAGTTGTTTTCTGGAGTTTAGATCTGTTCTTCCATTTGAGCCACATTTCTTTGCCTCTGTGTGCCTATTACATTGTAAGGGGTAGAGCCATAGGTTTTCACCAGGGAGGGGCAACCCAGGTGGCTGCATTGTGGTGCTGTATGTCAGGGAGGGGCCCCGGGAGGGAACATTGCTGCTTGCTCAGCTCTTGGCTGGCTTTCAGTCACTTCCCCTCCTACCCACAAGTGAATTGGGCCTTTCTGGCACCGGTTCCCAGGTTGATGGGTTTGTGTACATTCTAGGACCCCATGGGCCCCAACAATGAACTCTCCCATGATGCTGGGAGTTTCTTCTGTCACTGCAACCCCCACAGGTTTTTATAGCCAGAGGTTTTGAGGCTTTCTTTCCCCATCCTGGAACCCTGGGTTGCACAGTCTGTCTCACTCCCCACTTGTTCCTCTTGGTTTATCAGCATGCAAATGTGGGACTGCCAGCCACTGCCTCACTACATTTCCTCTGTGCCCCTCTTACCAGTCTGGATGAATGTTTCTTCTTTAACTCCTTGGTTGTCGGAATTCCAAACAGTTTGATTTTCTGTCAGTTATGGTTGTTTTTCTTTTTTTAATTTATTGTTGTCCTTTTGGTTGTGCAAGGAGGCAAAGTGTATCTACCTACGCTTCTATTTTGGCCAGAAGTTAGGACACTCCAGGTAACCACTTCCGTTAGTGTTTGTGTAGTCTCACAGTATTTCTTCATTCAGATATAAGCAAATATGAATATACTCTCATTTTTCCCTTTCCATACATAAAAGGTAGCATGCTATGTACACTTCTGTGGACTGTACTTTTTTTCACTTAATATATCTTGGAGATCTTTTCATGTCAGTACATAGAGAGCTTCCTTATGGTTGTTCACACCTGCATAGTATTCCACCATGGAGTTTATTTCATTATACCCCTGGAGATAAACAACTGGAATGTTTCCAATATTTTGCTCAAATGAACAATGCTGCTGTAAATGAACTTTAATGTGTGCTGTTTCATGCAAGTAGGTAAATCTGGAGGATCAGGATACATGGAGTAAATGCATTGGTGGTTTTTATAGATAATACCAAAGTGTCCTCTATGGTGGTTATTTCATTTTACACACCCTCCAGAATGTGAGGTTTTAGTCATATGAACTTTTCAGTTATTTATATTAGTTAAATAAGACTAATAATGATGGCCAACTGTATCAGTTTCTGGTTGCTGCTATAAAACATTACTGCAACTTGGTTGCATTAAACAGTACAAATATATTATGAATGTATTATCTTGTAACTCTGGACATCAAAAGTCCGTAATGGGTCTCAGGGGGTTAAAATGGAAATGTTGGCAGTGTTCCATTCCTTCTGGAGATGTGGAAGAGAATTTGCTTCTTTGCCTCTTCTAGGATCTTGAGGTTCCCACATTCCTTGGCTTGTGCCCAGCATCCCTCCAACCTCTGCTCTCACTGCCACATCTTTCCTCTGACTCTCTTGTCTCCTTCTTATACAGACCTT